>CAUYTI010026938.1:0-60182 GCA_963575145.1 Galago senegalensis
ATATTTTCATCAAACTGGTTAACATAGCCTTCATGTCATTTTCTTAGTTATTGTGTTAAGACAATTATATTCTACTCTTAGAAAGATTCACTTGTACCCTTGTAAGATAAACCATAAAAGTGATCCCTCCAATCACCCTCCCTCAACCCATTCTTCCCACCCATCTCCGTCCCCCCTCCCCATATTCTTAGGCTGTTATTAGGTTATAGATTTCATATGAAAGCTATAAATTAATTTCATAATAGGGCTGTGTACCTTGGATACTTTTTCTTCCATTCCTGTGATACTTTGCTAAGAAGAACACTTTCCAGCTCCAACCATGTGAACATGAAGGACGTAAAGTCTCCATCTTTCTTTACGGCTGCATAGTATTTCATGGTGTACATATACTACAGTTTGTTGATCCATTTGTGGATCGATGGGCTTCAAATATTTTATACCAAAAATGGGTTTGCCTCTGTAAATGTCAATATTTTTAATTCTAACTAAATTGAGTTTAGAAATTGTCCAGAAGCAAAATTACATCTTTGTTTTTACTTGTTAGAATTTACTTTCTTAGTTTTCTTTCTTCTTTTTGTAATAAATATCTGTAATATTAACAGTTAGAGAGGGCTGAGAGGAAGACTTTATAAAGTCATCCATAGTGGAAGCAGAGTAACCAACAACATCAAGACTCCTTACCATAGACAGAAAAAAAACATAGGAAAAAAATTATTCAGTTCTTCCCAAATGGCTGGTCCAAGTGCAGTGGTATTTACAATTAATTAATCAATTCTTCCCAATTATTGCAATTATTTTAAATATAATTTTATCTAAACTTTCCACAAGCAACATATATATATACACATATGTATGCATAAACACATACACACACACATATATATACTCCATATTTTCTTAGGACCCATCAGTATAGCCAGAGTCTATATAATATACTCAGTCCATTATCTTAATATAATTATTTTGAAATAATTCTACAAAGGATGTTTTCATTTTTTGACACCTGTGGCCATTCATTCATTCCTTATATGGCATTTGCCACTCTCTGCATTGTGCATCAATTATCTGAGTCATTATCTTCTCTTCCACTAAATCTTTTCATGGCAAGTAGAGAGTCAGAAAATGGATAATTGCATTTATTACAGTTTTATTATGCTCACAAAAACAGCACATATATTTTATAGTAGGAATGTCTTCTAAACCTTTGAATAAGTATTAATACTATTTTTATTATTGAGGTGAGAAAACTGAAGCCCAGAGAAATTAACTGCACTTATCTGATTTCAATGCCTCAGCCTTCCAGGACGTTAGAGATCAGATTCATTTCTAAATGCCCCAAAGAAATGTGCATAAATCTTCACCCACAGAAATTCTTAACAAAACAAAGGAAATATACATTTTCTTGAGCATACTCTGGCCTTACATATCATAAAATATTTGTCATCTCTGTTAAAAAATTGTTTTTGTAAATGGCTATATGGGACTAACACATTACAAAGTATTGAAAATGTTATCTGGAGTACACACAGCACACTAAAAATGCTTGACTAAGAGAGCCAGAACTTTAAATGTTTCATTTTGTATTCAACCTACACACATATATAAACTAATAAGCAAATAGTCTTTATTCTTACAGATTATAATTCACTTACTCTCTGAAATACACTGGATTTAGATGGACTAGATTTGGAAATTCAATTTTGTTAACAAGTGTCAATTTCGCACCTATTGTGTGGTCCACAGTACTCGAAGACTAACAAAAAACTTTTTAACATGTATGTCACCACAAAAGCCCACCTTTGAACATATTTACCAAGTAGCTGATGGCAGAGGCCTTTAAAATACACAGATTGTGTTCAAAGGCGTAAAAGCCACAGAATTAAGAACTTATTTTAGTAAAATGGGTCCATTGTGCAACAAACATTTCAAGTGTACTATAATAAATTATACTTCATGCCAGCTGCCCTGTTGTAAATTACCTCTGGAGAGATGCACAGGGCAAGCACCAGAAGGAGGACACTGGCCCATAGCCAGGGAGGAACTGAGCGGCTCAGTACCACAGCCTGTGAGGAGGTGAAGCCTGCCAACCATTGTTTCAGTGAGCTGCAAAGAGGCTCCTCCCCCAGTTATGCCTTCAGATAAGACTGAAGCCCTTGCCAACACTTTAATTGCAACATTGTAAGAAACTCTGAGGCAGAAAACCCAACTGGATGTGCTCCAATTGCTAACTCACAAAAGCTATCAGATGGTAATTGTTCTTTTTTTTTCTGAAACCAGTAAAATTTGGTATAATTTTTTACACACTAAAAAATAACTTACACAGTCAATAACAGAAAATAACCTGCAAAACATAAATACCCTCCTTTAAAAATTGACTCATAAAACCATTTGCAAAGTACACATGCACATACACCCACAAACAATATAGTAACTAAGAACATCAATTTTGGAATAATGTTTCTGGGTTTAAATGTAGCCCTTCAATTTTATCTGATTTGTAGTGAAGTCAATGGTGTTAAAACATGACTTCATACACGTACATGATAATTGCAATAAAAATGGAAGCCAATCTCATTGTTCTGGCAGCTCACATTGTGCCTGACACATAACTGTTGCTCAGTAAATACGTCTCTTCCACCTCCGTGTTTGATCAACCTAACACAATTGATTTCTAAGAAGTAAGTAGTTCTGAAGCCAAAATGTATCCCATCATCTGAACTCATTATATCTGGAGTAAAATTCCGAATTGAATAGTTTTTAAGTTAGAAGTCAATCATAGCTCAATTCACAATCACCAAGACATGGAATAAACCCAAGTGCCCATCAACCCATGAATGGATTAGTAAACTATGGTGTATGTATACTGTGGAATACTATTCAGCCACAAAAATGATGGAGACTTTATATCTTTTGTATTAACCTGGAAGGAGATGAAGAACATTCTCCCTGGTAAAGTATTGCAAGAATGAAAAAGCAATTATCCAATGTACTCAGTACTAATATTAAACCAGTAGATGAACAAGCACACATCCTCACTAAAGAAAAACCCAAGTATGTTCAAGTGGGGGTGGAGGGCAGAGGGTAGGATGGAGGGGGCTTGGTAAGCTCTCACCTAATGAGCACAGTGCAGGGGTATACAGCACACCTCCCGGGTGAGCTGCTCAACTACAACTTGGACTTTAGCTAACAAATGCAAACACTGTAGCTTTACCATTTGTGCTCTCATTAATCTGAGATTTAAAAAGAAAAAAGTCAGCTAATATCAATTTAGAACTTAATTGTATTATCTAGAAAATCTGAGCATGTGGCTTGTTTTTTGAAGCATTAGCTAAAAAGAAAGAGATCAGAGAGCCCTTTCCCCAAATCAATAAAACAAAAGAGAGAGAAGATTCATAAGAAAACAAACACATTTTAAAATCTCCATGCAGTAACCCTCTTTAGTCTAGGCTCACAAAAAAGGACAGAGAAGAATTAGGTCAATAAACTTTCTAACTGTTCTGCACCTACACTTTTACCTAATTTGTTTTTTTTTTTTTTTGTAAAATGTGCAAGGCTGAGGCGCTTTTCATTGACTTTACTTCTCATTTTCATTGTTTCCTCTTCTTAATGAGCAAACATGAGATTTTCTGCACAAGCATCAGCCCGGAAGACAAAGAACCAGCAAAAGGTGGAAGTGCTTCTTAGTACTTGGCAAAAGAGCTGGAAGGACAGACTCTTGGTAGACTCTTATCTAAACCTCGTGGGTGTGTGAATTTAAAGCCTGAAGTCTTGTGAGAACGGATGGAGACACCACATTCTTGGTATTCCTCTCCAGTGGGACCAGAAATACCCATGGAGAAAGTTTCTCATGCACTCTTTGCCAACATATTACACTCCAATCTCCCACAGTACTCCCTTCTGCAGTGAGTTCTAATTTGCTTCAAAAAATAAACCAAGTACTTACATGGAAAGAAACCCTATCTGCTCAATGGCATCGAGGGGCACAATCCAAATGATTTTTAAAAAATGAATAGCCTACAGCATTCTTCCATGAGCTGTGGCTGCCTGTGGCTACGGGATCTCCATCTGTATGGAGAGCTATCGGGGGACACTTCCACAGCTCAAGTCAGCACAAAGCCTGCAGCTGCCATTCGCCTTTCCTATAACATTTCAAAGAAGGAAAGAAAAGAAAGAAATGAATAGCGTAGAAGATAAAATCTTTGGCAATTTGATTCCTATCATACCAAACAGCTTCTGAGTAGATGATACTCTATTATTTCAACCTTCCTATTGGATACTTTCTGCAGGAATCCCGTACAGATGCTATAGGCAACAAGGACCCTATATCTGGGTCCGCAGAGATTCTCTGCACACATACAAAGAAAGGCAGCATCCAAGCTCCAGCACCTGTCCATCACTAGGCAAAGCGATGCTTAAAGCCACAGAGATAGTAAATGACTCTCATCCTCAGAACGTAAAAGAAATTAGAACCAGCCTAATGAAAATCAGATAGTCACCTAAGAGAAATTTAATATACCGTTATGATTATTTTAATATCTTTTTGATGTGATTTTATGTATGAGAAATAAGAGTGCTAGGGGAAATACTAAAAGGTATGTCATAGGGAAATGCTGACATTATTTCATCAATTGATATGAGAATTAGGAAGAAGTGGGGAAAAGAGAACATTAGCAAATTACTGATGAGATTAATGCAAAATTTAATGCAACAAATTATAACCAGTTTTCAATTGTTTATGATTAGAAAAGTAACTTAAAACAATAAGCTCTTCTCTTCAAGAGCAGGATGAACTCTGTCCAGTGAGTTGCGGCCCATTATAGAGCACCTCCACCAATTGGGCAGGACACCAGAAATGCTCTAAATCTAATCTCATCTTCATTAAAGCATTCTAAGGTTCCCATTTAAAAAAAAAAAAAGAATTTTTTTTCAATGCCATAAAGGCTATGTTGACCAGTTTGATGAAAGCATTTCAAATTGTATGTAAAACCAGCACATTGTACCCCATGATTGCATTAATGTACACAGCTATGAGTTAATTTAAAAAAAAATCTCAAATGACTATCCTCAACATGGAGCTTAGCGTATTATAAGCATCCAATAAATATGAGTTCACTAAATGAAAAAAAAAAGAATTTGATTTTAAACAGCATAGTATATGTTATTAGAATATTTCATAAAAGATTCCTGAAAAAATGGGATTCATGATGACACAGGTCCGACTTCCTTATTCAGGTAAAGTGGCCCAAGTAAAAGGATGCCCTGGAAATCACTGGGGATTACATTTTCCCATTAAGTAGAAAGAACTTATTTTAATTAGTTGATTTAATCTGTTACACTATGATTTTTTTCATAAAGCTGAAGGAATAAACCTAGAAACTAACGTGATTTTAATATCACCCATTCTTTTCCTCACTATTTAGAATGAGTAATGGACTGGCCTACATGCTTTAAGTATTAAAAAAAAGATCTGAAAAAAAAATAACTCCATAAAATATAATGAAGTGGAACATTGTTCCTTATAAAGGCAAGTGATGGTTATGACATTTTCCAAAAACTACTACAGTTAAGTAACTCTTGCCAAGGTCAATTTTGGGCGATTTCAGAAATGGTGCCTCTCCTTGAACTTCAACAGTTGGTAAGCATGATCCTTTAGGTTTCCCTACAAGACTAGTTAGAATAGGAACTAAATAGAAAAACTGCTTGCCAAATTGTGGGAAGATGGCTGCCTGCAAAACAGACCCTGAATGGCCTGTTCACTCTCCTTCTACATGAATGATGTCTGTGTTACCACCTGTCATTTGGACCAAACAGGTCACTAAAGAATAAAACCAAGGAGGACATTCTAAACATGTTGGAATATCACCTCTGGCTGCAACTCATGTTTACTTGACACCATCGTGTCCACTCTTCCTACTGTGATTGCTTAAACCCCAAACTTACAATAAATCTGGATGATTCCTGGTCTCCTTTCACATTTCCCATGTTAGCCAGTACCCACTTGACCACACACTTTCACACACATACCTGTAACTGCTCTTAAAATGGGAAAAGCTAAAAGAAAACAACTCTTTTTCGAAATGACCCAGGTCAGGAGGCTTCTTGGATTTTATTGCCACTTCAAAGCCAAACCAGATAAACTGGCTTAAGGTACTACTTTGGTGTTGAATGGAATTCAATACAGCTGTCTGAGTTGCACAAGTTTTCAGATCATAGCAACTTTGTTTGAAAGATCCATATATGGCAGAGTCCCTGTGCTCTATGTTCATTTGTGCCAAGAATTCCTCTCCTGTTCCCTGACCCAGCAGATTTAAGACTTCCAAGGGTTCTGATAGTTTCATCACTCATCTTTTTGGAAAGTCACATGAGAGTTGCTAGCCCTGATTCTCAATTTAAACTGTTTGTATTTCCCTTCCAGGATGCTCCAACCAGCAGCCGGGACCGCAAGTGGAGCCTGACAACTGGAAAGCTGCAAATGCCCGGATGCCACGTTTCCATCCCTGATTCTATCCTTGACTCATACATCCTGTCTGGGCTAATGTTGGTTTTCTGATTGCAGTGTGTCTGCAGTCTCAACCAGTGCCCAAGCCACCCTTAAAGGGTCACTCCTTGTTTCAAGTAGCACTTGGGCTTCCCTTGACCTCTCTGTCCCTCTCTGACTCCACTTAGGAGTCTGCTTAGAGCCATTTTTTCAGCACAAAATTTATTCTTTGCCTCAAGCCGCTCTGTCACACTGATTTGTCTAGTGTTGGAAAGTTAACCTGGCTATGAAAAGTTTAAGCCTTAGATATAGACAGATCATTTTTTCAGATCAGAAAAGCTATAGTAAAACTTCAAAGGGAGAACTTTTATTCCTAAAGAGAATAGGAAACTCAATTGAGTTATTCCCATTATACTTAAGAAATGACCCCATTTGAATATATATATGACATATGAAACAAACTATCCACTGAAACCTCTGGTTGCAACTGCAGTTATGATTTTCCTTGTCTCTGTTCAGATTAATTATAATTAATATTATAATGAATACATGGTCCAAGTATTATTGTCCTCTGAGGATGAAGCAAGAGGTCAGTTCAATTAAGAACACTGGGCAATAGTGAGCGAGTGGAAGAACTACATGGATCTTTTTCCTCTGAATATCTGAAATAGAATGCCAGGTTAAAACAAAACAAAACAAATTAAGAAATATATGGGCATAGTATGAATATTTATAAACAGCTACATGCCAAAATCTTTAAGTGCTGTTATCATTACTTGCCATTATTTTTTTTTGCCCCTACCCCACTCCCTCCCTTCCTGTTCCTACTTGCCATTATTTTTAAGCTGATTATGTCTACAAATTAATTGTTCACATTTAGACTATTATCCTGAATTTTCAGCCAAAATTCATATAAAAATTGTGCATCCATCACTAATGTTTTTGATTGAGCTAATATTAATACAATTATAACTTAAAGAGACTCTAGCTGGTGAGTTATTTTCTTATTTTCAGCAAAATATATTTAAGAAAGTTGGGACCTGGGGTAGTGCCTGTGGCTCAAAAGGGTAGGGCGACAGTCCCACATGCCGGAGGTGGCAGGTTCAAACCCAGCCACAGCCAAAAAAAAAAAAAAAGGAAGTTGGGTTCCCATAAATAGTCTGCCAATAAGCAAAACTTGACATAAACTAAATATATGCAAATGATTTAAAAAATCAGAAGCATCATTTTGTGTATTGTGTTGCATTTTTCTCTAGTTTTCCATGGGCCCCAGCACTTCTGTCTCCACTTGCAACAAAAGAAGAAACTTGCGAAGCTCAGCAGGTTGCTTCTGGTCTATAGTTTGATAAGCCAACCAGAAATCAGGAGGTCTTAGCAACTTCATACGCTCTCCCAACTGGAATACACAGATGTGATCAACTGTTACATGCACAATTGCCTCCTTTGAAGTTTGATCATAAGTAACATTTAACCAAAAAAAAAAAAGAAAAAAATCAATATTTAAAATAGGGCTAGTGAACCCTATGATGGCAAATTGATCTTAATTGCTATTAACAATTTGCTATTATACCCAAAACAAGATGGCCCCACTCTACTCCCAAATGTTGAAGATGGTCCATATAAGACAGGATCATTTGAATGCTCCTAGACATTAGATAATAATCTATCCTTCAACTACTAAATACAGCCTGATGTAATGATTTAATTATTTTCATCTAAATATAGCATCTTCACTTAACTAACTTTAAATCAGCACAAAGTTTATTTAAGTCAAATTCATTTACACTATTAGCATTTAACATCAGAAAAATTTTTCACCAACATATAATTTTCTCTTAAAATTTTACATATTTAAATGTTTGCCATTTTACTTTTCCTAATCCTATCATAACTTGAAAATATTCAAAAGAACTTCCTTCCAGAAAGATAAGGACATTTCTCAATTTTGCTCACTCATTTCTTCTGAGTTGTGGTCCAACAACCAATTTAAATGACAAAACATTGCAATAAAACTGCAAGGCAGTAGACCAACACTTAGGAGATAAAGGTGGGTCACTGCAACACTAAGATGTAAACGTGAATCCTACTTTAGCCAAACAGCTTCACACTGGACTGTTCAATGTCTTTAAACAAACAAACAGAAAACCCCAAAGAATTAAACAAACAAAAAAACAATGGATTTTTTTAAAAAAGAATAATTAAATTCATGCCTTCATACTGCTCATACAAAAAAAAAATGATTTTCAACCCAATTAAGACATATCCATATTAAACTAGAACTGAAAAAAATTACGTAACAAAAGATATGTGATCATGTCATCAATATTCACTGTCAAAGTATCCGTTGATCAAGCTAGTCAGTAGGAAACAACTCTTTCTATTCTTATTATGACATTTCTCTTCCTATTAAGACATATCTATATTAAACTAAAACTGAAAAAAATTATGTAACAAAAGGTATGTGATCATGTCATCAATATTCACTGTCAAAGTATCAGTTGATTAAGCTAGTCAGTAGGAAACAATTCTTCCTATTCCTATTAAGACATTTCTCTTTCTATTAAGACACATCTATATTAAATTAGAACTGAAAAAAATTATGCAACAAAAGATATGTGATCATGTCACCAATATTCACTGTCAAAGTATCCGTTGATCAGGCTAGTCACTAGGAAACAACTCATCCACCTTCATCACCATCAACAACATTCCATCAGGTGACTAAGTGTCTTAGAATTGAGCATTTCTTCTGGTTTCCTAACTAAATAATTCCTGAAATTATTCTGATTGATAATAAATCTATCACACAGAAATACTGCTAATGGTACCTGCCTGATAGAACACACCATTCTATGAGGTGTGATTTAGAACATGTGTCAAGAAAGAGTCACGTAGCTAGATAACTGCACCACCGTCTGCTACAGTATTTGAAATGCCACCACTTCTGAACCATTTCCTTCCATGTGTTTCTTTGGTGATCCTTCCAGGATTCCAGAAATTTTAACTGAGTCACCCAAAAGAACATCACATCTATTTTCCTTCCTGGAGAGATCCAGAACTTTCAGAGATGAACTCAAAGAAACAAATACTGAGGGAGTTGAAAGGGCACAGACAGACGGAGCAGGGAGATTTGTTGCAGGCGCTACAGTTAATGTTATAGGCACAGTCTGCCTACAATGATAAATTATTTCTTCTGCTCCTTAAATTCTCTCTACCGTTTATCTTTTTCCTTTTCCATCTCTATTCCCAAACTATGTGCCCTCAACTGTAATTGCTTCTATTGCTCTTTTATGAGTCATAGTAGATTGAGCTAAGTCCACCTTGAAAAATTCTACTGGAAAGAGAACACCTGATAATGTGATATCTCCGTGAATTACTGTTTGTCTTCCCAGCATTCCTATCCATATTTGGACGCTGTAGTCATGGCAGAGCCATTTTTCTTCTAATAAGAACATAGTAAAATCTTTCATGTAATACAACTATTCTATGGTTAAATCATTCCTTTCTTAGAAAAATGTCTGCTTAGAAAATGATGTATTTGATATACTACTTTGGAAAATTTAAGGGCTGTGAGAGATGATTAGCAGGCTTTTCCCTAGCTCATCATGAAAGTGAAGGGGAAAAAAAAAAACAATGAAAAAAACGTGCTTGGATGAAGAATTTAACATCCCACTGGAAATTCTGTAAAGCTCAAGACCTACTGAATGATGTTTAACAGGCCCTCACCTACCTCTGCAACGAAAAAAGAAAAGAAAAAAGAGGGAGTGTGCATTTGATCTGTGATGCGATGCTTAAAAGTCCCATGAAGAGGTCCCTCTGCTCCTTCACCTCTAGTAGCTGAGCCGCGACAGATAGTGCCTTCGTGGTCTGGTGCTTCTGAGTCCATCAGCTAATGCAAACACCAAGAATTGCACTCTCCATCAAACTGGAAGTCAAAAGGAATCCACTAGGTTTTGATTTTGAATGACCATTTTTTAATAGCCAGGGTAGAAATGCCGTACCACACTCCACACGTATTTTCTCTTATTTATGTGATTTCTGGGAGCACTTTGGCTACTTAAAATATCATTTATATATTGAGGCTGCTTAGAGAACAAGATCACTTACGCTTCTTGGTTTATCTCATTTTAGCAGAATTCGTTCTTAAAGAAATCTCATAGAATTTTAAACCAAAAATACAGAAACAAATACAGCTCCCATTAAAGAATAAAGGAAACAGGGGAAATTTCTATTATATAAAGTTGACTGAGAGGGTTTAGCCCTAGCAATCAGGGAAGAAGATGGCTCTCACTGAGATTTTAGAAGGCCACGGTAATGACATTTACACGTGCACATGTGTTAACATGGTGAGAGGCAGATGTGAAGCAGTTTTACCACTTCCTGTTTCAGTTGATAGGAATTACATTCCTCATTTGGGGCTGTCCAACATCTTTGAAATATAATATCCTCCTATATTGGATATTTTGTGTGTTATGAGTCTTGCCTTCCCAAGGAATAAAACAGAAAATGTATATCCTCAGGCTACTTTTAGCACACAACTTAGACTCTACCAACCAGATTTACCCAGGTGGTATCATAGATTCAAGACCGAAACAGTACATAAGGATATTGATATCTTCCAACAAGTGTTTCTGGAGACACACTGTTCTTCAAGGTCTGCAGAGGCAGAGCGTCTGGTGTCTGGATAAGATTCTCATAGATTTCACAGTGATGTTGGTATTAGAGAAGTTTCTAGACTGTGCTTAAGTATTGAACCTGTCTGGGTATGTTTGAAATCTGACTCTGTAGCCATTGGGAAATAACCTCTAATAAACCATTTTTCTCTGCTTAGATTTTTCAGAATGGATTCAGCTTTGGAAACAAAGGACGTTAACCAATATGCACGATCCCCTGGGATTTCCGTTCCACCTTAGCTGAACTTTAATTTCTTTAGATTCAGTATGTGTCTGTCCTTCTTAGTTATGTTTTTCAATGCTTGTATTTATAGTGACAAGAGAAGAAAGCATTGTCTTCCTTCCTTAATAAAATTGACAATTTTTTGATAAAAGTTGTACAAAGTGAGCTAACAGCTGCAATTATTCTTTCTTGGATGTTACAGCAGGAGACATAATGACTAAGGAATGATGGCAATTAAACAAGCATTACTAGGAACATGAATGCCGTAAACTAACTATAAAGAACCACATGTTACCGACATATCTAAGGGATGACATCTGAGGTTAGAGTGTTCCAAACTAGCCCCCAATCATCCCACCTCTTGGTCAACACACCCATCTATAATTCCTTCCATTTGCGTGTGGGCTGGACCTCATGATGTGCTTCTGTGAAATAAGCAGGGAAAGTGATGAACTTTCACTTCTGAGATTAGGTTACAAAAGTCTATGACTCTGTCTTAGTTGTACTCTCCCTGTCTCTTCTTGTGTGCTTGCTCTGATGAAGCAAACTGCCATTTGCAAGTTACCCTATCGGGAGCTCACTTAGCAAAGAACTAAGGGAAACACTGGCTAACAGCTTGGGAGGAAACGAAACCCTCAGTCTAACAGCTCAGGAAGACCGCCTGTAACCACGCGAGCGAGCTCAGAGTTGAATGCTTCCCAATTGAGCCTTGAGATGGGGCAGCTCCTATCAACACATTTGTTTCAACACCTGAGGGACTCTGAAGCCTAGTTAAGCCACCCCCAGACTCCTGATCCACCAGACACTGGGAGCTAATTGATGTTTGTTTAAGCCTCTAAGTTTTGGTATAATTTGTTTCGTAGTAATAGATGACTACCAGATAATACTAAATGAAAAAATTATCTTTTGAGAAAATTTTTGGAATTAGTGAAGGCCTTCAGTAGTGCACTTAAGGAAAAATGAGAAGCCTTTGTTTGGCCTTCCTTTTTTTTTTTTTTTTTTTTTGAGATAGAGTCTTTGTCTGTCACTCTTGGTAGAGTGCCATCACATCCTAGCTCACAACCTCAAACTCTTGGACTTGAGTCATCCTCTTGCCCCAGCCTCTCTGGTAGCTGGGACTTTAGATGCTGGTCACTACTCTTCATTAGTTTTTCTCTTTTTAGTAGAGATGGGATCTCCTTCTTGCTCAGGCTGGTCTCCAACCCATGAGCTCAAGCAATCCACCAGCCTTGGCCTCCCAACGTGCTAGGATTATAGGCGTGAGCCACCGCACCCTGCCTGTTTGGCTTTTCTTTTATTAAATGATACAGTCAAGTTGAGGAGATTTGAACACTGGTATGGAGTGTTATGGCTGCAATAGTAGGAAAAAACTTAAGGGATAAGAAGTCCCTGCAATCAGGTGCCTCCCACTAGGAACAGAAACTTGGGGAAAGGGTAGAAACACATAAATATGATTTGAGGGAAGAACATTGTACTGGGCAGTGCGAATCATTAGCCTTTTTTCTCCCCCATGAAATCTTTCACAAACTATACATCATTTTTCATCACTTGGAATTAAGTTTGCGTTGGAGGAAAAGTGAGTATCTCACTTGTACTCTCTGTCTCTTCTTGTTTGCTTGCTCTGATGAAGCAAACTGCTGTTTGCAAGCCATCATTTATTTATCCACAGTAAAATCCCACAACTATTGACAGACTCAAGAGAACATCCAGGTTATTTTTCACTGTCTTGTCCTGGCTAAGAATATCCAATTAAAATCGGATGGTTCTCTATTAAAATCCCATTCCTGTCTCTATACAAGGTCATTTTACAATTCTCTATTAGCAGATTTCAAATTCAAATAGTTCTGACAAAGTTCTCACAATAAAAGCATATTTCGCCTTAGTAATTGAATATCCTACTACACAAGACCTAAAAATAGAAAAACTAGCCAGCAATAGTGGCCATAAGCTATAGTCCCAGCTACTCAGGAGGCTGAGGCAAAAGCACTCAAGCCTAAGAGGTTGAGGTTGCTATGAGCTATGATGCCATGGCACTTTACCCAAATTGACAGGGTACAACTCTATCTTAAATAAATAAATAAATAAATATAAAGTGACTATCTCATGTTTTCTCCAACCTGCTTAGAGTGGTTCAGAACTACTGAACTCAGGTTAAAATAAACTCCTTTTCATTAGTGAGACAGGATTATATAAACTAGATGTCCAGGAAGTTCAAGTAGGAAAGAAAAATGAATCAAAGGCATCCTTTGAGAAGTAAAGTGCATGGGTTGGCCATTACAACACTATCAGGAGCATTTTAGTGGCTAAGGGAATGAGGTGGATTAGTTTATACTTCCAGAAGGAATTATGAGGACAGGTATATTTTAGAGGACAACCTGGTACCATTTTAAAAGGGGAGGTCATCTACATAACTCGTGCAATTGTCTAATGGGCATACCTCAGAAAAATAAAAGAAGGATGGCAAATATTCTTTGGATAACACAGAAACAGGAAGATGAATTAGACATCCTTTTTCATTTATTTATTCACAATAAAATCTCACAACCTCTGGTGCATTCAAGGGAACATCTAGGTTAATTTTCACTGTCTTGTCCTGGATAAGAATATCCAATTAACCCTGATGGTTCTTTTTTAAAACCACATTCCTATCTCTATACCAGGTGCTTTTACAATTCTCTCTTAGCAGATTTCAGATTTAAATAATTCTGACAAAATTCTCGCAGAAAAACCCAACATATTACATCTCAGTAAACTACACAAGACCTAAAATTAATGTTAGAACTGATAACTTTGCCAGAAGAATCTATCTGTGCTTGTCTCCCATTTTCAATTCTTTATATCCCTCTTACAACTTAAACACTGGCTGTTATTCCACCCTCTCCCCCACCCGGATTTCCAGTTAATTCCATTTTCTCTGCCCCTTGTTTCCCTTTGTTTCATCCATCCAAACTTAGCACTTGCTTGCTTTTGTTGCAAGCACTGTTTTAATGTGCAGGAATTATGGAGGGGGACAAGACTTGCCTGAGCAGTAAAAGGTTCAGTATAATAAAGTGCTAAAAGGTCTGGTGAAGGTAACAATTTTGAAAAGAACTATCAGCAAAAACTGAACCTGATTGGGTGGTGCCGGTGGCTCAAAAAGCGTAGGGCGCTGGCCCCATAGGCCAGAGGTGGCAGGTTCAAACCCAGCCCCCACCAAAAATAAAAATAAAAATCTGAACCTGACAGACTAGCTGGACCTGACTCACATGTCCACCTGCAGAATCTGACCTGCAACAACTCTACCAGAAGCATTAAGCCCGAGAGTAGGGAGGATTCAGTCCCTAGCTACCCTGAAGAAGAGGGATAGTCAAGCCGAGCGCCAGACTTAATGCATATTCAAACACAGTTAGTTTGTATATTATAATGTCTTATTATTTCTTCTCAAATTCTAAGTTATTTCCCTATAAGGGATTTAGTCACCTGACTAACAACACAAATTTCATCACAACCAAAAACCTTTAGCACCCATGAGGTCAGTCTGTCACCCACTGCCATGAGATCCTCCCTCACTGCAGCAATGTCCACTCCAATTAAAGAACCTGCTCAAACTCTGGGCCTGGGAGGTCACCATTGTCAGCTTTGCTCTGGCACCAAAGCGTAAATCCTTCTGTATCACTAGTGCCACATTTAATGCTCAGCTCAAAAGTCATCTCTTCCTGGATGCCTTCCCTGAACCCTCAGACTATGCTAAGACTTTAGACTAAGAGTTTACCACTAAGACCAAGACTTCCCTGAGGTGCCACATTGCCACAGCCCCACAATTATAGCATGTGTCACACTGTACTTATGTACGGTGTCCAGAACATAGTGATGATTCAAGTCTTATTTACTGAACTAAACCTGTTCTTCCTTGTCTAACGCTCCAGTGTTTCCATTGGGTCTGTAGTCAGCCTCCAGAATTGTTCATCACACCTATAGCCCATTCTAGTAGTCTTCTTTTACTCATCCCTCATGTTTTAAGGCACATTACCCAGACTCTTTCTACTCCCTTTAGCAATGTTCCGTATGTGGTTTGGGGTAGTGATCTCCAGCTCCTCTGCAGCCTCAACATTGACCTGTGATCTTTTCCTCATTACTTAGTCACATCATGTGAACTTTGTCAGTCACCATTCCAACAGACCATTACTTTTTTTAGTGTTTCTGTCAAAAATCAGTACATGTAGAATGTACGATTTTCAGCTCATACAAAAAATGTTTTCAGTATCCTAGACCACAAAAAAAGTAGAAGCTCTCTTAATTTCCTAGATTTCACACACACAAACATGAATCCCCAATTGCCAACATCTTTACATGCACACCCATTCTTTACAAATTGTATGGATGCCCGTACGTTGCTGAGTCTGTAGACTCTTAAAAAACAGAACTACCATACAATCCAGCACTTGCACTCCTGGATATAAACCCAAGGGAATAGAAATGGTATGTGGAAGAGATGTCTGTACTCTCAAGTTTACTGCAGTACCATTTACAGCAGCCAATATGGGGAGGCAATGGGTGGATGAGAGAAGATGTGGCACACACAGGGGACTGCTATCCAATCACAAAAATGAATGAAATGCTTTCATTTGCAACAGCATAGATGAAGCTACAAGACATTATTTTAAGCAAAATAAACCATGCACAGCAGGACAAATACCACATGATCTCACGTAATATGTGAAAATTTTTAACGTTAATCTCATAGAAGTAGAGAATTAAAAAAAATAGTTATCTGGTACAGTGGCTCATGCCTGTAATCCTAGCACTTTGGGAGGCTGAGGTGGGACAATCTCTTGCACTCAGGAGTTTGAGACCAGCCTGAGCAAAGCAAGACCCAGTCTCTACTAAAAAAAAAAAAAAATTAGTGGAGCATCATGGCGGGCACCTATAATCCCAGCTACTTGGGAGGCTGAGGCAAAAGAATCTCCTGAACCTAGGAGTTTGAAGTTGCTGTGAGCTGTGATGCCAGGAACTTTAGCCTGGGCCACAGAGTAAGAAAAAAAAAATAGTTGACAGAGGCTGCGGAGGTTGGGAAAAAGTTGGTCAACAAGTACAAAATTACAGTTAGATAAGAGGACTAAGTTCTGGGTTCTATTGCACAGTAGGGGGACTACGTTTAACAAAAAATATATTGTATTTTTCAAATTAGTTAAAAGAGAGAAATTTGAATGTTCTTGCCACCAAAAAAAAACACCACAAACATTTGAGGCGACATGTGCACTAACTGTCCTGGTTTACTCATTGTACAATTGTACAATGCTATCATGTATTGAAACATCACACTGTATCCCCATGCACATGTATAATTATTATGAGTCAATTACAAACAATATAAAACTTTTAAAAAGATGGAGGGTGGGAATCAGAGCAGAAACTATTTCTATTTGTTGTTTGTAGACCTACTGATAAAAATTGTGCTTGGGACATAGTACTAATCAATCACAAAAGAAAGAAGCAGCAAGAGGACTGTTAACATTTAATATTTTTGTATGCTAACCACTGCACTAAATGGTTTTCCTTCATAATGTGGACACTCTTTGCTTTGTTTTGTTTGGAGACAGAGCCTTGTTCTGTCACCCCCCTGGGTAGAGTGCCGTGGCATCATATCTCACAGCAAAACCAAACTCCTGGGCTCAAGCAAACCTCCTGCCTCTATCTCCCAAGTAGCTGGGACTACAGGCATCCCCCATGACCCTTGGCTAGTTTTTTTATTTTTAGCAGTGACAGGGGCTCACGCTTGTTCAGGCTGGTCTCAAACTCCTGAGCTCAAGGAACCTACCTACCTTGGCCTCCCAGAGTCCTAAGATTATAGGTGTGAGCCACCCCACCAGTCTCACGATGCACATACTCTTCATTTCCCCCTTTAACAAATAATATAACAGGATGTGGGGAAATTTATGTGATTGCTACCCACTTCCCAAGCAGCAGATCTAAGATTGAAAGGAGGTACTTTGATTCCAGAAATCCTGCTCTTAACCAACACTCATCACATGCTTCACAGGATGCCAGCTTAGCACATGTGAAGCTGCAGCAGGAGTGAGAGTGGAGAGCAGAGCCAACAAGTAGAATTTGTGGATTGTAGCAAATCATCTTTTTTGAAGACGAGATGAATACAAAGTAAATTTGAGGAGGTGACTTGATACAAGATTACAAATAATGAAATGACTTTAATGACATTACAGAGGCACTGTGAAAATATGATTCTAAAAATTCAGCTATATCTTATTACAAGTTTAAGGTATGCTGATAAACATTCTAGAAAAAGGGCACATTAAAATACACAGAAACCTCAAGAACTAGGAGTTTATGGGGACGATAACACATTATAATAAATATTTATCATGGAAAATAAAATGTGATTATTGTCAAAATAAAGTTTATGGGACTTCAAGAAGAAAGACTTTTAAAGACAATAGGGAGACTCTTTGTGAAGGATGGCATTTTATACACACTGAAAAATAGAGTGGGGGCGGTGCCTGTGGCTCAAAGGAGTAGGGCGCCGGCCCCATACGCCAGAGGTGGCAGGTTCAAACCTAGCCCTGGCCAAAAACTGCAAATAAATAAATAAATAAACAAATAATAAAATAAAGTGAGGCTGGGATTAGAAGGAAGCTCATTCCAAGTGGAAACAAAAAAATAAAAACCAGCAAAAGAACTGAGGTGAAATAGCTGGGTTAAAAATTAACCCCTCATCTCCTTGGCATAGGCCTTTACAGCGGTTCTCAACTTCCTGATGCCTCCTAATGCCGCAACCCTTTGATACAGTTCCTCATATTGTCACGACCCCTAACTATAACATTATTTTTGTTACTACTTCATAACGATAATTCTGCTACTGTTATGAAGTGTAATGTAAATATCTAATATGCAGGATGTATTTTCAGTGTTACAAACGGGTCAGGACCCACAGGTTGAGAACCGCTGCATCACAGAATGGGATACACTGAATGCTGGTTAGCTGGAAAATCATATCATTATAATGGTGGTTGAAAAAATGAATTTGACAGTGCTGTATCCTGTGGGGGGAAAAAAATGGATGATGTGGCAGAAGGTGCTTACAATTGGTAGAGCTAACCGACTACCTGAATTCATCAGGAAGGTAAGAAGATTTAAAGAAAAAAACTAAAATTGCTTCATCATTCCGGCAGAGTTGTCTAATAAAAAAGTATTAGGAGGATTAAACTTGATAAAAAGGTACAGAATGATTATCAAGAGGCCAAGAATAAATACAGCAAAACGAATTTACAGAAAGATACGAGGCACGGCTTGGTAAGAGTCGGTGATGGTACACACAAAGCTAAGCATCTAAAATATATTTTTAAAACAGAATTGCCAAGAATTGGTGTTATATCTGATATAAGGCACAGAATAACATGAGGAATCAAAGTCCGCTCTGAGGGTTTAATCTGGAGAAATTTGTAGTTCATGGTAGCAGTAAAAAATTTAAGAGGAAAAGTTGACTTTAAAGTGGAAAAAGGGCACTTTCAAATTCGCACGTTAAGTTACATGATAAAGCCACGATTAAGAGCCTCAATCAAGCATTCCTGAAGTCACTTTTCCACTGGCAAACTCTGGTTTTCAAGAGTAGCGTAAAAAGTAAGACTCATGGCCTGCCGTTTTAGACTTTGAAGTTCTGGAAAGCTTACAGACATTTGATCGTTCTAAATATTTTGAAAAACCACTAGCTTATGATTTTAGCCTTGTTGCACACTACTACAACACCACTAGAGAGACCAAAGAATAGGACTGGGCTGATTCCTGGGCTTCCATTCTTTGGTTATATAGGTATGAGAAATTACAGTCATAGCTGAAATGAATTCTCAAGTCACCCTGCAATATTCCATTCGGTTACTGATGTGAAGACATGGCAATAATAAATCTAAAAGCATCTTTGGTCATATAAAAGTTACGATGGACTTCAAGAAAAATTGTCAGATGACTGTGATCTTACTATTTCTATACTAGGAATCAAAACAGGAAGTGTAGATCACCTCAGGTTGTTTAAGGGATAAACCAAATAAAACTATTCAATAGAAGATTATTATAAAAATTAGAGAAAATAATGCAGAGTTAAAGGTAAGTAGGAAAAAGTTTTCTTGTAATTTTTTTTAATTAGGCTAATCCTGGAGCCATGTTTAATTGGCCTCAGAAGGCTTCAAGTTATGATCTAGTCTACACCCTAACTTCCAGAAGAAACAATGAAGATTGTGCCATCCAGCAAAATAACTTGTTCATACAATTTATAAGAAGCAATTGCCCCAGTGATATTATGACATTAATGGTGAATAAAGTAAAATAGGTATCAGAATCCATACATGGCCTATGTTCAGAAAATAAAGAAAGAAATTCCTCTCTTGTAGACATTCTTTCATATTATAGTCAGTTGTCTGATGTGCTTCCAATCACATCCCCTATTCAAAGACATCTCTTATGAACTGAATGTTTAACTTCCTCACAATTCATTGGTTGACATCCCCCAGTGTAACGGTATTAGGAGGTGGAGCATTTGGGCAGTGATTGAGCCATAAGGGCAGAGGCCTCCTCAAATGGGAATAAATAGTGTCTTCAAAAAAGAGACCCTAACAGCTCAATTGCTTCTTCCACCATCTGAGGACACAGCTATCTATGGAGCAGGCAGTAAGTAGGCTAGCAGACATCAGATCTGCTAGCGCCTTGACTTCCCAGCCTCCAGAACTGTGAGAAATAAATATTTGTTGTTTAAGCCATCCAGTCCATAGCATATTCTGTTACAGCAGCTTGAACTAAAGCATGTACAAAATGTTGGTAAGGTTACCATTATTTCCTTCCTTCACACTGATTCTAAAATTAAACTGTGTTTCTGTGCTTCAGAGGCAATATTTGTGCAACTCAGCACAATCTTTATATTCAAAAAATTAAAGACTATGTATTAAATTGGCAACTTCTATATCGTATCTTTATCAGCAATTAATTCGACACAAATAACATAAAGAGATTGGTCAATTTAGGTCAGAAGTGCTGTATTATTAGAAATAATATTTTTTCACACCATGAAAGCACTTTGCCTGAGTAATATAAACAGATCCTCAGATTCAGATCCTGTGTGTGTGCACACACATATGCTTGAAAGAGAAAATGATTCTTGACCTAAATATTTGAAATCTGAACTTGGAGAGAGAATTAGCCTAAGATCTGTATAACAACTCAAACTTTGCCGAAGAAGAAACCAGGAAATTTAACCACTATTTCATTCATTTGAGAAATCTCTTCAGACTCTGCCTAAGGGTTGAAACAGACTAAACTAAAATGTGGTGGTGCACTCCAGCCCCAGACGGACCCGTCTCCGATTACACCCAGCAACTGCTGTAGACTTCACCACAAAAAAAGACAGAGCGCTCTAAATGCACTGTGAGGAACAACCTGCTCGCATTCCTGCTAGATTAAACAATATGTTTCTGCATCAGACCAGATGAATGTTTTCGATAACATCAGACTCCAAATCCAAAAACTTTCAGCAGCCAGAGGTTTAGTTCAAAATCTTCCCTAATTGTTGCCAACACAGCAGCTGCCAGGAGCCCGAATCTGACCAACAGAGCATTTTCCATTATCCTACCACAAAGAAGGTGAGGAAAGGAGATCTTCCCCCTCTGTGACTATCTGATTTGGCTCAGGTTTGGAGGAAAGTTGGGGGAAGAGGAAAGGGAAAAGAACAAAATATTTTGGCTGCTCTAGGATAATGGGAAAGTCCCCAAATAGCTCTCTGAGTTCTAAAAGTTTTCTCATCTTTGTTTGGGGTTAACAGAGCTGCCAGAATATATGCAATCTTATTTTTAGTCTCATTCTTTGGAAAGAATTGTGTTTCACCAACCTCAACAAGTTCATTGAAAGGTTAAAGAGTAAATCTATGGCTTACGAGCATGCTATCCTGCCTTAGTAGAAGAAATAAATTGGATGAAATGGATGACTTACGTCCCACTTTTCTAACATTAAGAGGAACATACAAACCATTGAAATCCATCTAGGCGAAAAAAAAAAAAAGAGGTTAAATTTAAGCCAAAACCACCTAAATAATTAAGGTTAGGGTGTGCCAACAGGACTTGCCCTTTTGATTTATTAGAACGAAGTAGGAACAGGGATGATGGTGTTCAGAAAATTCTACAGAAATTCAACAGTCAAAAGCTCCAGTACATGTGTTCAGCTGCTGCCCTGGACAAACATTGTAAGGAGTGCAATAAAGGTGCAGACCTCACAGAGCTACAATACCCTTTATGTATAAAGAATTCCCAGAAACCTGAATATCCCTCCACCCTACAGTGAGATTGTAGTCAGAACACAGGTCATTGTTAATGAGCTCCAGAAGAAAGAAGAGAACAATGTGTATGAAAACTTTAGTCAGTAGCAGATTATCCCCCAACTACCATTGCCATGCCCTGGGAATTCCCTATGCTCTGGGAAATTTTATCCAATGGCCCTTTAATAATGAAGTACAATGGAACAATTACCATTTGCAGCAGTTGAGATAGAAACAATTTGTGATTCACAATTTCTGGAAGAATTGGAGTCTTGAGCTATGAGAAAAGGATTCCAAAGGGATTTACACAGGAAGGTAAGAAGAAATATAAGTTGAGTATCTCTTATTTGAAATGCAAAATGCTTTGGACTAGAAGTGGTTTGGATTTCAGATAATTTTTCATTTGGAATATTTGCATATAAATAACGAAGTGATCTGAGGATGGATAAGACCAAATCTATATATGAAATTTATTTATGCTTCATATATACATTATATGCATAGCCAAATTTTTCTGTTGTTTTGGAGACAAGGTCTTGCTCTGTCATCCAGGCTGGAGAAAACTCACTCCTGTCTTAGTCTCCCAAGTAGCTGGGACTACAGGTACATGCCATCATGCCCAGATAATTTACTATATTTTCATATGAAAAATAATTGAAGATTACCTCCAGGCTATGTGTACAAAGTGTATATGAAGCATAAATGGATTTCATGTTTAGATTTTGTTCCCATCCCCAAGATACTGCATTATTTATATGCAAATATATATGTAACACTTTTGTGCATAAGGCCAAGTTTTGACTCCATTTTGATGACAATTCATCAAGGGATCAGGTGCAGAATTTTCTACTTGTGTCAATGTTCAAAAAAAATCCGATTTGGGATTTTTAGATTATGGATGCTAAACTGGTAGTTACCTGGAAAAGAAAACAGCATGTTTAAAGGTAGAGAAACTTCAAAGAAAGTACATTTAAGAACATCTGAGTCAAATGAAACAAGCAAAAAAATAAATAAATAAATAAATAAATAAATAAATCATGTGGGGAAGGAGACTGAAAACAGGACATAAATTTTTCCACCACTTTCTACACACTCATTTGCAATGTGACTTTGCAAAGGGTAGATTCTCTGTTTCTTATCGGAGTTCAGCCATGTCATTTGTTTTGTCCAAGGAGGCATTATCAAATGTGACTCAAGCAGGGACTTTTTAAAATTTTTTTTTAAATGATAACTATGTACATTAATGAAATTCTGAGGTACAGTGTAGCATTTTCACACACAATTTGAAATATTTTCATCAAACTGGTTAACATATAGCCTTCATGTCATTTTCTTAGTTATTGTGTTAAGACAATCATATTCTACTCTTAGAAAGATTCACTTGTACCCTTGTAAGATAAACCATAAAAGTGATCCCTCCAATCACCCTCCCTCAACCCATTCCCCCTCCCTTATCCCTCCCCCCCATATACTTAGGCTGTTATTAGATTATGGATTTCATATGAAAGCTATAAATTAATTTCATAATAGGTATGTGTACATTGGATACTTTTTCATGTGAACATGAAGGACGTAAAGTCTCCATCTTTCTTTATGGCTGCATAGTAAGCAGGGATTTTAAAAGAACTTCCCCTGTCACAAGAGAACAAGCCGAGAGCCTGCTGGAAGTACACACCTTAATCATCACCTTCACTCCCACATCCAGGCAGTGCCTCCCCCCATGAGAGCACGACCAGGGGAGACAAACCAGCTCTGGGTTGATCAGCCAGGTAACTGCACTCATACTATTGAGCCCAGGTAAAGCTGGCAAAAAAAAAAAAATCTGATTCACAAAATAGTTGACAAACTACTGATTACTGAAGACACAAAATTTGGGCTTAATTGGTTACACTACAAAAGCTAACAGCTAGTTGTGACATTCTAGAAGAGTGTATCCATTGGGGTTCTTGAATGCAGAAAAAAAAGAAGGCATTGCTGACTTTTGCTAGTTTAATGAAGCAAGATATCTTTAAATACAATTATATTAAACAGTTCCTAGACTCTGCAGGAGGGCCAGATGACTACAGATAGAGTTCACTATGGCTGGAAACAAAGTCCAGATCCCCCACAGAAACCTTTCCCTGGATACAACACTGCATCCAGCACAGGGTCCAACCGCACAGAACTTCCTCTCTCGCTTTCCGCACTGAGCACTAGAAGCATTTTAACTTTCGGATGCACTCTGTCACTGCTGCTCTCCTCATCATAATAGGTGCCACATGGCACCTCTTTGTTCACATCACTAGTTTCCAGATTAAAGTCTCTCCTCCAGTGATGGAGCAGGTATGCAGTGAATTTGGGGCTTTGATTTTATGAAGGAATGAGTTTATAAAGGTTGAAATTTTTGAAAGATGCAAAGAATATTTCAAGATGGCAAATAGCTAAAGATAATTTATAAATGTTCATTAAAACCTACTGCACCTTTCTTTTCTACTTAAACATGCAAACAACAAACAACTATATTCTCCTAATATAATGCAACTGTTGTGCCACTAAAGAAAACCTCTGTACACTCTTTTCGAGCAGAGACATTGCAGTGTTCACCAGTACAGCAAACAGCTCCAAGTCCAGGATTTCTGACTGATCATTACCCCATGCTCATTACTGCCATTGAGATCATGATTCTTCCAGTTCTATCATGAGCCTTACTTGTTTAGGATTCAGTTTCCTATCATTAAAATTTCCCATCATCGGCTGGGTGCCTGTAGCTCAGCCACATACACCAGAGGTGGTTTTGAACCCAGCCCAGGCCTGCCAAACAACAATGACAACTCCAACCAAAAATAAAAAAAATATCCAGGCATTGTGGCAGGAGCCTGTAGTCCCAGTTACTTGGGAGGCTAAGGCAAGAGAATCACTTAAGCCCAAGAGGTGGAAGTTGCTCTGAGCGGTGACGCCACAGAACTCTACTGAGGGCGACATAGTGAGACTCTGTCTCAAATTAAAAAAAAAAAAAATCCCATCATTAAAAGAACAAAGTGGGAGAGATTTACTAGAAAAACCAAATGAACGCAGGACATGTGAAAGAAGAAAACGTGTATAAATATGACAAGGAGCACTTAGAATTTATGACATTTCTCCCCCTTCACCCAAACCCTGTTTCTTTTACCCTAATCTACTGCTCAACTGGTTGAGTTAGTCATTGAGTAACTCAAACCTTTATTTATGAGAGATCTGAGTCTAGAGATTCTACCTTTATGCTATTATCTTCTTTTCACATTTTTGCAAATCTCTTTAATCTCTGGCACATAATCCTTCACTCATTTTTAGGACTGGACATGACAGTCTCCTGATGCCTATCTTCCAACAAAAATTTTATATCCTGCAAAACTAAGTTTCATAAATAAAGGAGAAATAGTCTTTCCCAGACAGTGAAAGACTGAGGAAATTCATTACCACTAGTCCAGCCCCACAAGAAATACTCAAAGAAATTCTAAACATTGAAATGAAAGGTCAACACTCACCAGCACAAAAATACTCCAAACTGTAAAACTCACAAGGCTTATAAAAGAGCGACTCAATGGAGAATACAAAGCAACTAGGTAATAATCAATAAGATGACTGGATTCAATATTAAATTGAATGTAAATGGTCTAAATGGTCCACTTAAAAGATATAGATTGGTGAAATGGATAAAAATGCACAATCTAACATACCCACTTACTGTATTTTGCCATGTACAAGGCACATATTTTGCTCCAAATTTTGCAGAACAAATAAGTATGCACATTATACGTGGGTATTACAGTTAGGAGTCGGGGAGAGCAGTAGGCCTCCAGGGGCTGCTAAGCCTTCCCACATGGAATTCCAGTCTAGAAGGATCTAGGAACCAGTGGGATCAGGCCTGAGAGTATGTCCATTGTGTGCCACGATCAGAGGAGGAGGAAGTGGTAGAGCCTGAGAGGCAGGCCTATGACCATGCAGGTGAGAGCGAGACCCAAGCCCTAGCCACATGGCAGGGAATGGGAACCTTGTTGCAGGCCCCAGGGATTCACCTAGCTTCCTAAGGGCTGAGTGGCCTCAGAAGCTTCCACCCACTAGCCACATGTGTGTCTTTCTCAGCTGGACCCATCCAATGCAGCAAGGGGGGAAAGGCTCCCAGGAAAGCAGCAAGGAGCAGCCTTCACAGAGTGGGCAGCTGCAGGAGGGTAATGTGATTGACACATTTACCAGGGGAACATTAACCCTCCCCAGATGTGTCTCTCCTGGCTGAGAGCAGGCGTTTTCCTGAAAGTTTGGACCAAAACTGTGAGTGCACATTATAAATGGTGTCATACTTTAAACAGTAAAATATAGTAACCTTAAAAAATTCTCATAGGTAAAGGAGTAAAAAAAAATGTTCCACACAAATAGAAACCCAAAGCTAGCAAGAGTAGCTATTCTAGTGTCAGATGAAAGAGAACTTAAACCAACAGCAGTACAATAATAAAACAATGAAAGGCATTGCTGAATCATAAAGTGACAAATAAATAAAATGTGGCAATCTTCAATACATATGGATGTAAAGCAAAAACAACTACTACTAGACCTAGGAAAAGTTGTAGACAGTTATACAATAATGGTGAAGGACTTCAGCACTTCACTGACAGCACTAGACAGATCATAGACTTAAGCCAAAGATGCTGGACTTAAACTGGATTCCAGAACAAATGGACCTAACAGACATTACAGAATATTCTACCTGAAAACTGCAGAAAATATATTCTTTTCAACAGCACTTAGAATATTTTTTAAGATAGATCATAGGAGTGGTCGCAAAACAAGTCTCAATAAATTTAAAACAGTTCATATTAAGTATCTGCTCAGACCAATGTGGAGGAACTGTCAAAACTATACAAACACATGGAAATTAAAGAACTTGCTTCTGAATGATCTTTGGGTCAAAGACAAAGTCAAGATGGAAAGCAAAACAATTTTCAAAATAAATGATAACAAGGACATTATTTGTCAAAATCTCTGAGATTGACTAAAGGCAGAGGTAGGATGTTTGCAGCACTAAATGCCTACATCAATTTTAAAAAAAGAAATTTCAATTGGCAACATAACATCATACCTTACGAAACTAGAAAAATAAGAACAAAGCAAATCCAAAGCTATCAGAAGAAAAATAACAAAGATCAAAGCTGAACGAAATGAAACTGAAACTTCCCCCAAAATACAAATGATTGTTGAAAGTTGGTAGACTCCTTGGTAGATTAACCAATATAATAAAAAAGAGGATCCAGATGCAGCCCACTCAGATATGAAAACGAAGATATTACAACTGATATCACGGAAATACAGAAGATCATCAAGGCTACTATGAACTCTTCACCACACATAAGAAAATCTGAAGGAAATGGGTAAATTCCAAGAAACATACAATCTCTCAAATTTGAATCAAGAAGAAATAGAAACCCGGAAGTAGCCATTTATGAGCAGTGAGACAGAACCAGTGATAAATAATCTCCCCCTCCCCCCCCAAAAAAAGCCCAGGACCAGATGGATTCCCAGACAAATTTTACCAGACATTTGAAGAACTTATCCCAATCCAACAAAACTATTCCAAAAGAAAAAGAAGGAAATCCTCTAAGCTCATTCTACCAAGCCAGCATCACCTCATATAAAAGCCAGAAAAGGACACCTCATATAAAAACAAAAAACTACAGACCAATATCCCAGAAAAACATAGATACAAATATCCTCAATGAAATACTAACAAACTGAATCCAATCACACATCACAAAGATAATATACCACAATCAAGTGGGTTTCATCTGGGAAATTCATGTGTATGGCTCAACATACACAGTCAATAAATGTGAATGACCACAAAAACGGAATTAAAAACAAAGCTATATGATTATTTCAATAGCTGCAGAAAAAGTATTTGATAAAAATCAGGATGCCCTTATTATAAAAACCTTCAACATACTAGTCATAGAAGAAACATACTTCAAAATAATAAAACCCATATATAAAAAACCTACAACTAACATCACATTGAATGGGGAGAAGTTGGGAGAGTTCTCCCTAAGAACAAGAACAAGACAAGGATTCCCACGTCCATCACTTCCATTCAACATGTACAAGAAGTTCTAGCTAGAGCAATCAGGCATGAAAAAATAAATAAATAAATAAAGGGCAATTCAAGTAGGAAAAGAAGAAAGCAAACTATCCCTGTTTCCCAATGATATGACTAGGAAACTTTGACACTCCTGCAGAAGACATCTAGATTTGATAATTCACTAAAGTCTTAGATTATATAATCAGTGTATACAAGTCAGTAGGACTTCTTTAATAATAACCATGCTGAGAATCAAATCAATAACCTAATTTGATTAAAAATAGCTACCAAAAATAAATATCTACAAATACACTTAATCAATAAGGTGAAAGATTTCCACAAGAACTATGAAACACTGATGAAGGGAACTGTGGATGATGTGAACAAATGCAGAAACTCCCAGTGCTCATGGATTGGAAGAATCAATACTGTGAAAATGATTGTCCTGCCCAAAGAAATCTACAGATTAAACACAATTCCTGTCAAAATACCAATGTCATCTTTCGCAGAATTAGAAATATATGGATGTGAATAACAGGCACTGAAATATAAAATCCTGAAGAAGGTCCAGGTTCTAAGGAAAAGACCATGAGTTGAGTGTGAAGCATGTTGAGTTTGAATTGCCTCAGATTGACATGTTTCAGAAATACATGATTTTATTAGTCCACCAGAAGATTTGGAATAGAGGGAAATATTTGAGATTTATTTGTTATGTAAAGGGGATTGGCATCAATAAGATTTACCCAAGGAAAGAGAATATAGAATGAACAAAAAAAATGGCTAAAAAAATATTATGCAGTAGAACGTCTGTGAATTGACCAGATGGAGAGCTGCAACAAGCTGGTCAACATACAGAGGGGGTCAGCATAAGGAACTAGGCCTGCTGTACTGATACATACGTGTGGTGCATGTCTGGACTGAAAATCAGGTCAACTTAAGGAGGCAGTCAATATAGGGAGGTGGTCACCTGTGGATGTTCTACCGTACTTAAAGGACAGAGAGAAGAGAAAGAAATTTTTCTGAGGATTTTGAAAAGGAGCAGCCAAGAAAGAGATCAGAAGAAACCAGGATCATGTGTCAATGAAGCCAAAGAAAATGATGATTCCAACAAAGTATCACTTGAGATTTTCAAATGCAACTTAGAGACCAGGTAAGATAAGGACAGAGAAACCCATTATCAGTAGTGCCATGAAACTCTGAGGGCTTTTATAAAGCACCATTTCATAAGATGATGGATCAGAAGCCAGATTGAAGCATATAACATGAGAACTGAGATCTTCAAAAAAGGAGAGTTAAAAGCAAACAACTTGCTTTGAGAAGTTAACCAGGGAAGGTGCCAGAAGAAAAAATGGAATAGTAGTTGGTGTGTTCCAAAGAAGTCTTGTCTAATGCCTTTTATTAAGCTTATACAATTAAAATAATAAAATTTAACAGAGCATATAAAATTGGATAATTTCACATGAAAATCAAGCTGTCCTTGAAATTTCCACTGACCTGGCCCCACAGATTTATATTCTATCTCTCATTTGCCAAAGAGAAGTCGTGCCTGGGGAATTTAAGTGACCTGCCCAATATCACAGATAGTCAGAGACTCCATGGAACCTGCAATGGCTGAGTTCAAGTCCTACATCTTTTGATTAATTCTATTCTATTTCTCATTCCTACTCCTCAGGAACTTAAGTGGGCATTCCAACGCAATTCTGGAATGATCAAAGATACCCAATTCATACTTTTCCGCTTATTGTCCTGACCTGGAACCAATTTGTGCCCTTAGATGTGTGGGGTGAAATCCAAGCCCGACAGTCAGGGCTTCTCTGTCTCTGTTCAGCAGCTTCTGGGACTGAAAGAATGTTCCCACTGGGGATGTTCAAAAGCAAACTGCAGGGATCCTTGGAGAAATTTCTCTCAGAATCAATACTGCAGAGGAACACAGAATTGTCAGTCACGACTCACTAAATGATGAAAGTCAGAAACAGTCAAAAATCCAATAAGAAATAAAATTCTTGGCCAGGCTCAGGCTTTATACTCAAACAATGGCTGGCCTCCAAATGTCTGGTCTTTGGTTTGGAAATATCTTTCCTTAATTCTGTTATGGTTCTCTGTTCAGGGAGAGCTACTGTTCCAGACATCAGGAAAACTCAACATAAAGACTATTCTTTCTGCTTTTGTTAGGGAAATTCTTATTTACTGCTATTTTTTTAGGTATAAGTATGTATGTATGTGTATGTGTTTTTTAATTCAATGAACCTATCTTTGTTTCTAATATTTATGTGATTTTTACTGGCTACCAGGTAACCATGTAACTAATGTTATTGGTTTGAAAACAAAATGCTAGAGGCATCATAACTTACTCTTTTAAAAAATTTATCTTTTTCTATATTATGAGGTCTGGATACATAAAGAAGAAATTTTAAATGTCCTTTAGCAGAATTAAGCCAGTACTTATATTTTCTTCTAATTTTCCCACACTCTGCTTGCCTCTTTGCCATGTCTAGAAAATGCAAAAAAATTACCTTGATTTTACTTTGAAAACCTTTCAAACATATCTTGGAAATGATAAATATTTATTTAAAATGCTATCAGGTTGGAATTTTCTGTTATCTTCATAAAAACTTAAATCAAATGGCTTAAATTAATAGAAATATATTTAACTAAACAATAAACAAATCTATAGACATGAAATGTCTTATTTTATCTTGAACACATGCAAGGATGGATATCAATTGTGTACCCTTTTTGAAAGATATCTAAGTATTATCATCACAAGAAAACATTTCCTCCAAAAGGAAAAATGAATTTAAGTAGTTCAAATGAGCCTAAATTGTTAGTTGCTAAACTAAAAAACTATAAACTATTACAATGTTTTAATTAGATTTTTATTTTATTTTGTCTCTTTGAAAGCAATGAAGATAAAAATGATTTTATTTCACATTGTGCAGTATTAAATTTCCATTACATCAAAAAGTTTATGCCAATGTAATAAAATGTGTTTCTTCCAGGAACTTAAAGGAATTGTATTTGTATACACTTAAGTAGATAAATATACTCCTTAATAATTAGTCACATCAAGTGATTATCCACCTAAGACTCAAATTGGCTTATGTGCAAATTTCTTGAACATGATCCAGAAATCACAATGTTTCCTGTGGCAGCCTGGATTTCCCAGGCCAACGCTGGGTTGGGTTTGGTGTGCTGAAGATTTATAAAGGGATGCCCTCAAAATCAAAACCAATAAAGGGGAAAGGAAAATAAAGAAGGAGGCATGTACAGAGGAAGGTGCTGGCTATAATCTGGTCTCAACATAAGCCTCAGCCAATCCTATGTGGAGTGCAAAGGCTGAGATGACCCTCCAGAATTCTCCTCCCTGGAGCAAGCAGCCCAGGTGTTTATAGCCCATGCCTATCAGTCATCAGCATAGGTCAGCCTGGGAAAGGGGTGGTTCTCTGTTTAGGGAGAGCTAAGATTGTCCTAAGAGCTTGGGCCCTTAAACACCAGAAGCAATTATTCAAGTATACGTATGTCCCCCTCTCCAATTTATACAGCCATTTTACATTTTGGTCTTTTGTCACAATTATACCATCAAAAATTATAGAAGAGAAATATTATAGCAAGTCTCTCTTGATGAGTGATTTTCAGAAAAAAGCCTTACTAAGGTCAGAAAACTACCGTCAATGCTGTCCACTCCCTAATTGCCCACCACAATTAATGATCATTCAAATCCCCTCTAAGTGCTGGCTCTTCCTTGATCCAGAGATCACAACGAGCATTCTACTATCCAGTCTTCTTGGTCATTTATGGTCATTGTTACAGATCAATTTCCTTTCAATAAACAATATATTAAGATCCATGTAATTAAAAAATAGAAATTATGATAATTCAGGGTTGAAACCCCCCCTTTCCAGAGTTTTATCTCCTTCTCATTAGCTACCTAGTGGGTGAACATTTCTTTTTTCATTTGGCTCTCATCTCTGCCTCACCCACACCTCCCCACGAGGTTGGTGGCTTCTGATGTCTCCTTGTTGAGAGGGATGAGGAAGGAAATGGACTGGGAAGCCGTTTGGTTAATCAGTTAGAACATGCCTTTTCAATTGATTTTCAGACTCTCACTGGTCTTTGTGAAGCTATTCCCATGAAGCTTGAGGTACAGAAAACATTCTTCCCTTCCCATGAAAATTCAGAGCACCCCCAAAGTCATAAAATACAAGAAAAGACATATTCACCCATATCCTTGTCCCTTTCAACTCTAGCTGGTGTACTCAAAAAATCAGTGAAATGATTTTTACCTCCTTTTTTTCATCTCTTTTTCAAGTCTTGCATTCATGATCCAAGGTATCATGTTGGAATGTGGTTACACTTGACATAATGGTTTTGTTGTTAATCTTTAGTCCTTATCCAACAGGGAAGCCACAAGAATTCCAATTTAACAAATGTGTCTGTGACATTATATGTTCAAAAGGTAGAAGCAGAGACAGGCACTTGTGAAACTGTGGATACACATCCATGACTCATGGTGAGCGGCCCTCACTGCCTTGTAGGCCATGCTGGACTACAGTCTAGTGATACCCAAAAACCTCATTAGCCACTCATGTCACTGAGCTAATTCGCAGAACCTGGTTGTCAAGTCAGACTCACAGGAATCAGAGATTTTAATGATCTCAAACTTTGCTAAATAATTTCAAAAATGCAAGAAAAAACTCAGCCAAAGAAAAAACCCATCTGTGCCATTACTGGCAGCATCCCAGACTCTGGTTTAGAATACTGAGCTCTCCACATGAGGTTAGATAGCTCCTCAACCAGCTAGAACATTTCCATATTAAGCAACACCAAGGCCTGGCAGAGCGAACTAACTACAACCTTACTCAGGAAGCCAAGTCTGATGGATCCTGGGTTCTATTTTTTTAGACAATCCTTCACTGGGGATATCCTACTAAAGTCAGTTAAGAGTTAAGGTGTTTCTTATTAGCAAATAACTTTAGTTACTATTCAGAGGTTAAGTAGACAGGCTATTTGCAGGAATCATCTACCTTCTTTTTTTCCCCTTTGGTGGAGTTCTCCCTTTAACAATTTCCTCCATGTCATTTTAAATGCACTATTGGAAAGAAATTGTGTTAGTTTACCTATCAGACATAATTTATAAACTAGTGTAATGCACATTAAATGAAAATTCATGGCAATTATATAATTGTAAATGACTCATAACATGATTACAAGTCTCCATTTGAAAATTAAAACTATGACATTCTCAAGCAAAATATATTAAGCAAAAAATGTTATTCACTGGCTCATATTACTTAAAGATTTCAGACAATATATCAAAGCCCATTTTTCTTCTCTCTTTCCTTTGAGTTGGCTCCATTTTCAGAGTCAACAGGGCAGGCCCCAGAAGCTAAATGTTTCCAGCCAGCCCAGAAGACTCAGTCTAGCAGAAAGAAAGGCTCCCCTTTCCAACTAACTCAAACCAAAGGCTCATAACTAGATCTATGAGTTAAGTGACTATGAAGGTGTCACTTGGGTCATCAACTCATCCCTGAACCAGTAACTGGCCAGTAGAATAGCATATTCCAGCTGTCCCCAGGTGACACATTCCGTTCCTGGAGCACAGGGGAGGGTACAGCATACTAGATGAAAATGGTGATGGATCATTAATTCAAAGGAAATGAGACACTATTGCCATAAAAAGATGGAGGGAAAAGAGCCTGGAATCTCAAAACAACAACTGCCAACCACATCCTCAGACGAGAATTAGAGAAAATGTCAAAGTCGGTCAAGACTAAGACAAACAAATTTTTAATTTATACCACAAGTTTGCCATTTGCCACAGAGTTTGCCACATATCAAGTTTGTGAGAAGCTACAAACAGTGTTGATGAGTCAGACTGACTTGAAAAATCTTCTTTGATAATTTGAACAAAAAAGGTAAAGAGAATTTAAAAAAAGCAACAACTAAGAAATGTACATACTTCTAAGACCCTGCCTTGAACTTCCTCTAATATCCATGCTTTAGAATTCTGTGGCTTTCTTTTTTTTCTCTTCATACCCTTTCATGTATTATTCAGAATATTTTGAAGGCACTATGTATAGCCTAGAATCAACCTCAGAAGTTTCAAGAAGGATTTTATAGTAATTATGTAAATATGCATTAAGTCATTAATCTGATTTTAGACCTATACCCCCTCTCTCATCTGTCTCTGAATGTTTTTAAAGAGAATAAGAATAAAAATCGTATTCTATCCTTCATTTTCTTTTCTGTTTACTTAAATGCACCACAAATGCATTTCTTGGAAATGTTAATCGTGTCCTTTTCTGTGAATTTTCCAACACAACGTTAAAGACACATTTAAAAGATAAAAGATCTATTCAAGGATAAAACTTTACTCAAAGTAAATTCTGTGAAAATATTTAATGGAAAAGTCAGGCCATTCCTTTTTCAAAGGTTTGTTTCTGTAAAGAAGTTACAGAGAGGGAAAAAAAAAAAAAGAAAAAACAAAACTCTGATTCTTAAAAAAGTGCCCAAGAAGATAGGTGGTGAGTCCACTTTAGTCTTAACAAATTTAACGTAGCATGATCATATTTCAGATACAGGAGAAGGGGTCAGCTAAAAGGGCCAATAGATGGCATTTACTGTGGCAAGTGACTGCAGGCCAGGACCTGAGCTTCGGAGTGCTGACAAAATTGGGAAGCAGGTGACAGACTCAGGAAATCAAGTTCATAAAATACTGATTAACATGACTCATGGCTACTGTCCCCAAAGGCAGTCTTCATTTTAATCCCATGCCAAATTTAGAGATAGATTTGATATTTCTTTGCTTTCACCTTAAGGATCTGCTCATACCAATATTTGAACATTGAAGTAGACGTTATTAAGTATTTTAGAAGAGAGGTGGAAAGGTTTTACTTTGCACATCTACAATTAATTTGTACAAAGCATCTCCAGCAAACATTCAATTGCCCCCCAAACCTCTCTTTACCACAACTGGCCAAAGAGGCTTCACTTCCCTCCGACTCCTCCCTTCTGGTCGTCTGTAGTGTGCAGGCTCTGCTGTGTGCTGCCTGTCATCTGCTGAAACCTAGTGGATTTTGAAAAGCCTAACCACAGGTTCCGCTCTCAACTCTATGGATCAGGTCCCCCAGCCACACAGCCCTCCTTAACAGAAGGACCAGGAGCAGTTCCTGTTCATCCCCGAGTAGCAGCTCCAGTTCCTGGCCAGTGGAATTATCCCAGCAAGCTAGTCACACCCTCCCACAGGATCCAGGGGTACCCCAACCTCTCTATACCACCATGCTGCAAAGCAGCCCGCATCCCACAGCTTCTGGTTGTTCACTCCATTCTTGAGTGCACCCATGTGGCCCTGCCTAGGGTGCTGTGTCTTCTAGACTGTGCAGTTCTATGACTAATAAATGGCTGTCAAACTCATCTAAGTGTTATTTCTGGAGCTTTCCCCATCCCTGCAAGACAGGAATGTAAAAGGTGATTAGGGCACCACTCCTCCAGCCCATCTGCCTCGGGAATTCCAACCACTATCACTTCCTAAGCACTTCCGACCTCGGCTCTCTCTGATTCCCAAATGATCATCCCCTGTGCACACCACAGTGATTTCCAAACAGTGTGCCATGGCACACCACTGTGCGTGAGAGGATCTGAAATGTGCTACAAAAATTTTTAAAGCTCATTCATTAAATTATGTTCAAAAAGAAGTTCAAGCACAGTAAGAATATTTCTTCTTACCCTTTTTTGGATCAACATAATTCAAATGTGCCATGAAATTTTAACTATAGGTTCAAGTGTGCTGTGAGATTAAAAAAAAAAAAAGATTGAAAAACACTAGTATAACCCTTCAAGAATAGAAAAAGCCTTTCAGGTGAAGAAGACTCTGAAGACTCTGAGAAAAACAAGAAAATATTCCTCTGGTCACCAGAATCCACCCTGCCTTCAACTCCACTGAGGATGCTAAAGAGCGTTTTACTGTCATTTTATAACCCGTTTGTAGAGCTGAGTTCCATCTACGGTGTGAAATACACCTGCCGTGGGACTAAGCGTTCACACCTTGGCCCTCTCACCTGTACTTTTCCTCCTCTATACAGACATAAATGAAAACCAAATTATATTCACAATTTTAGGTAAAAGTAGAATCAGAAAATGAAATTACGTGTACAAATTAGTCAACAGAAATAGATGTAAGTTTCCTATAGCCATCTTCTGAGTTGTTTTGTAATCCATTATTTCCTCTAGTCTCCACAAACACCAATTATCGGTTAGGTAGCTTACCTCTATGACACGGATAGAGGACAGAGGCACCATGCTGGGTAATTTGCCCAGTGTCACACACAGATAAGTGACAAAGCCAGCACTAAACTAGAAGGGGACTTAGAGACTACCGTCTCCTTTCCTGCCTTTTTACTAATTAATATGTGACAGGAACTGGATAATGCCCTGGGGGGGGGACCCTAACGCTGGCCCTTGTTTATTATAAATCCCCTCTGCATCTCTTTAAGGGTATATTGCCTTGCTCAGAATGTGGCACTTAGTAGGTGTCTTCACATATCCCATGGAATATATGGCTGACTACAGGGGTGAATATTCAAAAGCATCCGCTCATCTCTATAAGCATGCTGCAGATAGAGCTGAGTTTATCCAATTTGTTTATCAGTGTGTCACCCCATCGTGGATCCTTGCTACACACAGATGACTTTGCTTGGATGCCACTTTCTCCCTAAGTTTCAGCTGTGAACTGCAGGATCTCAAGCTCACCCCTGCCACTGAGCCAGATTTACCCCTGTGAGTCTTGATGACGCCCCATCACTTGACCTCTTTCCTAGCATCTCACTCCCATCACATTTCCTCACTCACATCACATTTCTCAGGAGCTCTGCCTAATAGGCACACTACATGCGAAGCCCCACTTCAGGGTCTGCTTTTTGGAGGAACCCCCCTAAGATGCCATCTCTACTCAGCAGAGCACACTCTTTTACTAAATATTGTGAAACTAACTGTTCTCAACCGGTTTTAAATATGCAAAATTGGCCAAGCTTGCCTTAACTCCACCAATAGAAATATTCCATGTTTCTGTTGCCTTTTTCATGAGTCCAATTTCATCAGTTATGTGCTGATTTCATGATTTCACTTAGAGTCTTGATTTTTTTCCTTGACCTGTTCCTGTACAGTCTGGGATGAGCACACATTCTAACCATGTAAACATGTAGAAACTCTCCTTGGCATTTTACCCAGTGGTTTATTATGTTTTTAAATTTTCACAACAACCTGCACATTAGCAAGGCAATAATTATTCTCCTCATTCTGAAAACGAGCCATCTCAGGCTCAGAGGGAGGGCGCCCAGGCCTGCCATCCGGATGTGATGGACGGTGTTCATTCACACGTTATTCAGTCACCTCTGCAAATTATGTCTCCACACACTGGAAGTCATCGCTTCACTTTTTACAGTCAAATACCAAGAAAAACAACCTATTCTACATTGAACATTAGAGAAGCCTGGGATATTTAATTCTATGCATATGCAGCAAATCATGACACATGCGTACTAAATGTCCTACCTGTCATTTGTGCCGGGAATGAAGTCACGGGTAACTTGTCCGACAAGGGTTCATCAGTTTTCAACAAAATCCAAAACATCCCACAGAATGCCTATGGAAGTGTTTACAAAGAAAAACTATTTTTTGGTCTGAAACACAGAATTTGTATTTGTGAAAAAAAAAAAAGTCTTCTGTTGGACTGCTTGCTTCCAGCACTAAATCAGGTTATTGTGACCTCACCCCTCAGTGTTCTTTTATTTCTGGATTTTTTTCTCAGAAATTGCCCATGGCAGAGAAATAGGAAAAGAAAAATTTCCATGCTTTATTGGTTATAAAATATTGTGATCTTGGACCTTATAATATTCAGATATGTTTAACCTTTTTCTCATTCTTTATCTGAAGGTGTTTATTTATCATCCTAATTCAAAACAATGCATTGGATAATATAATCAATGACCTTATATTAATAGAAAACTAACCCAAGAACCAGCAGAAATATGTTGACTCTTTCCGGCAATTTAGAGCACTTTGCCTCAATCACCCATTAAACATTTTCATTCATTTGTGTGTCCTGAAAAATGTGGATTTTTGCTACATTTCCTTTTGTCCTACAGAAGACCAGGGTAAACTTTTTGAGGTCATGTCGCCTACTCCGTCTGTACAGGAAGCTTTTATTCTCCAATAACTACAGTGTTAATTGAATTAAGAGCACAATTGTCACCAGAAAAAAAAAGAAATTCTACATGTGTCCTGTGAAAGAGAAGATGGAAAGGCTATTCGTTTCTTCTCATTCTAATAATAATCTCTTCAGTAAATTTAGTCTCCCTTGAGACTTTATGAATAACAATAAAGGAATATGAGGCCTATTCTAATGCTAGAAAAGAACAGAACATTTTATTAATGTATTTATTTATTCTGCAGATAGTGAAGACTGTGGGAAGAGTAGGGTAAGTGGAGAAAGTAATAGCTCACTTATCTACATTTAGATGGCCAAGGGAAAATGTCTCCTGGCAGCTGGATGAAGGAATCTGGAGTTTAAGGCGAAGTCTGGGCTGAAGACATACATTTGAGTCATCAGCATATAGATAGCACTGTAAGCCAGGGAATTGGATAAGATCACTCAAAGGAGTGATGGTAAGCGGTAGAAGGAAACGATAACTTTGAACAGCGCAGCCTTTATTAATGTGTGTGTTCCCAGGCAGGAACTCCACAACGATGACTTTCATGTAGATTAAAAATGATCTGTTCCTTTATAATTAGCACATAGCACATCAAACCTGGCATCATCTTGACACAAAAGTTCTCTCCTCCCTCGATGTAGCTGTTATACAGGTTTCAAAACATTCTGCATGTTAGGGAAGCTTTTTTCACAAAGTAAGGGGTAGATTGTGATGTCAGACAAATAAAGAATGGTAAATTGTGGAAAAATTATGCAGTGCCAAGCCATGTCATTAGCTCCTTAGCGGTAACTGTCCCCAAACATCTATCCATCTTTGTAATTCTTCCACATATCCCATAATTGCCTTTCACTTAAAACACCTTCTCTATTCTAATCAAATTGGACACATCTGCTTACAACCTCTGCAGGTGTGAGTATGTCGGTGTTTGTATAAATGCTCAGATTTTATTTTTACTCTGCCCAAAAGCATTGTTTTTTAGAAATAAAGCTGATACATGCAGCACATAAAAGGCTTAAAATTGCACGAAGATCTTTAGGAGAAGTGATATCTGGTCTGGCACATAGAAATACAGAGATAAATTTGGATAGAGCTAAGATAGAGGGACAGCTAGAGAGAGACAGAGAGATGGAGACACAGACAGACTTTATAAGTAACATTAAAGCAATGTTAGGCCTAGATTTTAACCAGTGCTCTCTACATATTATTTTATATTTGTCATATATTATATTATATATACTATGTAGCATATTATATATGATATTTGTATATATATTTAAATTTAGACTGCAAATATTACATGCACAAAACTGTTCCTTCTTAATAAGACTTTTTCTTCACTCACTGATTCGTCTCACTAGAAAATTTCAGTATTCTTGAATATTTGGATCATTAGATAACACATCTTATTTTTCACTTTTTAACCACATGTTAAGCCTCGCAGATGTACTAGCAAAAAAAAAACAAAAACTACAGGATATGTAGATAACAAATCAGTTTCAAAACCGATAAACCCAGCTTTATATACTTTATGCAATGATCGTTTATATTCCACCCGTCCCCTGGATACTTGAAACGATCTGCCAACAGCAGCTGTTATATGGATGGATGTGTCCCACTTGACATCAGTACGGCAGATGTGTGTACTGACTGCAGCTGTCAGGCTGTAACAGAAGGGGCAGCAAAATTCTACCAAATTCTTGTCCACAAGAAACTAAAAATATTTTGCAATGTGCACAGATTAGAAAAAGAAATTCTAAATTCTTTCAGGGACAAAAAATGAAAGGATCTGGTGTTTTGTAGCATGTGGACTAAACTGATGAAAAGTGCATTGTCATGTTCCAAAGAATTGCTTTCCCATCACCAAAAATAGAGTCGCACATCTGCTGCTCATGTCTGCTAACTGGTTTTGCACAATGCTAGGTTCTAGGTTCCCAGAGAGAGAAAGCAATTGCTTTCTGTAAAAGCCATCAACACAGATCCACCTTTGAGTTTTCCTTGACCTTCCACACATCCACGCAGCAATGCTTTCGAGTAGAAGACAGCATGACGCATTTACATTTAACTGTGTTATTGATGCTCTGAAAAAGAATGGTCCTCGAGCAAGTTTCATCAGCAAATTTGATGATCAATGATAAGACAATCATTTGGCAGTGATGATATGTATTGCTGCTGTCTGTGTAAGATGCATTGAGTTTCTCACTGAAGTTTCTTCTAGCCCCTTTATAGGGGTTTATATTCAAAAGAACAAAAGAGAATACATGCTTGGCTGAGCTGTACTTCTTTGGTAATTGTTCTTACCAAGTTGTTCTCAATGGCCTGAACAACAAACTCTTGTTTTTCCTAATGTGGTTAAGTAACTGATTGAAAAACCGGGTGGTGCCTATGGCTCAAAGGAGTAGGGCGCCAGCCCCATATGCAAGAGGTGGTGGGTTCAAACCCAGCCCCAGCCAAAAACTGCAAATAAATAAATAAATAAAATGAAAAATCAAGAAAAGCAACTGGTAAGAATATTCAAAGACTTTCCTATTTCACCCACGGAAAGAAGGCAAGAAGGCAAAAGTCAGGAAATGGATCCCACCTTAAACAGAAGAAGACACAAAGCAGGAAACTCACTTAAAAATGTGTCACAAAACATATTTTCCCATCAAAGAAACTGACTCTGTGCTATAATTGCCAATGTCTTTCCAAGCCTCCAACATTATGATTCTAAAAACTACATAGATATAAAAATTTTAGTTATCTCTGAAAAAAATATTCATACTCTAGGGCTGTACTCATACAATTATGACTTATTTATTAAAAATTCAAAGATGTTCCAACTTATTTTAGCCTGCACAAATACAAAGAAGTGAAAAACTTTATAAGCGACTCCCATCATTCCAGACATTTTTCACTGATAAAAATCAAAAAGGACAACTTCTGAGTTTATGAAAATTGGCTGAGACTCTGCAACTGGCCATTGTTGGCAGATTTTTGTTCCGCGCCCACACTGTGGGTCTGGTTTGTGTGTAGCAAAGCCTTTGAAGTCTATGGGAGCTCTCCCTGCAGAAGGAACTGTCTGATGAATCAGGTCTTCGCTTCTTTGCTTTCCTCCCACATTTTGTAAATGTTTAGCATTGAGCTAACATATATGAGTATCCGTGTTGTATCTTCTGCTTTTCTTCATAACATTATAAAATGCTGCATCCAAGTTGTACAATCCAGAGAACATAGTAACCCTCATACTTATCAGGAACAAAAATAGTTATTCAACCAAGACGGAAAACATGTATTATGCAAATTAACAGTAAGCACCAGGTAGAACTTGAAAGTAAATGAAGCAAACCTTAAAATACTCACATACATACATGTAAATTTAGAGGAATGATACAGACCAATAGTCCAATTAATTTATGTTACTCCGCTCCTCTCTGTCTCCCTCTGCCTGTTCTCCTAGTCCTGCCTCTCCTCTCTCTGTCTCTCTCTCCTCCTTCTCCCTCTCCTAATTGTAAGACTTTAAAAACGTTAAATCATTTGGCCTCAAATGTTCCACTTTATGGTCTAGTCTAAAATGGAATTTCTTTTGAAAGCTTAAGCAAGAGCTGTCTAGCTATTTGTGAGTTATGTGAAAATAGAAGAAATATGCTTCTCCAGTTATAAAGAATACTGTTAAGACTTTTATTTTTGCTCATCTAAATCAAATGGTGCTGAAGCTGTAAACCGGAGACTTTGAAAGATTAGAATCCCATTGAGGATGGAGAATGTAGCTGAACTCAGTGAAAATCTTCTAAGTAATTTGTGTTGGTTAATTTATACAATTTAGAGAAAATTGGTTGGCGCACATCTTGAAATACAGGCTAGTCTACCTGTTCAAATGAGATAGTTACAATGCCTACCTGCATATTCTCTCTCTCCTCTCTGTCTCTTTCCACTCCCCCATACACACACACACACACACACACACACACACACACATGAATCTCTGTAAGTTGACCACCACCAAGGGACTGTAACAACTGGCCAACATGCAGAGGTGGTCACCATAAGGAACTAGGCCTCCTATACTGATATGTACATGTGGTGCATGTCCAGTCTATGAAAATTAGGTCGACTTATGGAGGTGGTCAGTGTAGGGAGCCTGTCAACTATGGAATTTCTGTTACTGGAATTTCTTTCTTCAGTAGGTCCTTGGTCTCCATCAAAGAATGAACCCACAGACCACAGATCAGTGATAAGATGAGATTTATTGGATAGAAAGGAATACAGAAGAAGTAAAAAGCACCAGACTCTCTGGACAGAAGGACTAAAAAGCACCAGAGCTTCTGGCAGAGGGACTCAGTGGGAAGTCTCTACCTGGGTCCTTTGTCTAGGGGTATAAGATCTGGAAAATTACAGTTGGTCATGTCTTGGCAGAGGAGAGACACTTGTCAACGTAAAAGAGCTCATTAACAAATGAAGGAATGCAGTCCCCCTCCCCTCCCCGCTCTGAGCAAAATGGCAGGGCATCCACTTTAGAAGAGTCCGGGGGGTTACATGAAATTGTGCAAGGGGGTTCTCTTGCCTAGCCCTGAATGTTGGGGCAATGTTTAGGGTTGGGGTTAGGGTTAGGGTTACTCTGCCATAGACCTGGATCTCTTCATTTTCACCCTGCCTCAAAACAAACTCCTTGTCTCATTCCCTCTTGCAACCAATCCATTCTCTACCCCGATTTCTAATAAAACTTTAAATATCTGCAAGCATTTTTACTCATTGTTTTTCAGCTTATGATTTCTATATAGCCCTACAGTTAAATTTTACCTCTAAATCTTAGTCTCTGAACTCCAAATTTTATCTACTTACTTATTGCTATGAAAGGTAACAATCAGACCCTTTCGTGCTCCAGGCAAATTCTCCTTGTTACTAATATTATTACTTTGTGATTTTTCTCTTAGCTATTTTTAAACTTTATATACAACACTTAAGTCTCTATGTATTAAGCAGCTTTAGAAGGTATTTCTTAAACCCTTGTTATATAAGAAAAGAAATATGAAGTTATTACTTCTAAGAAGTGGAACAAGTTTATGAGACATTTGCTTTTCATTCTATACTTTTCTGTTCTGTCCCAGTTACCTGTACTTGAATTGCTTGTGGAAGAAAAATAAACAAAACAAAGATCTGATCGTGATGTTTACATTAGATGACTGTCCATTTTCTCAAAAAGATGAGCTTTTCCCTACTCTCACAATGTTGCAATTTACAGGAATCCTCCCCCTCCCATGCCCAGGGCCTGATGGGTTTTCCTGCTTTATAAAGCTAGTCCCTGCCAGTCCTATGGCCCTCCCAAACCCTGGGAAACTTCTCCAGAATTATGCTCTCAGTATTGTCAACAAGCTTCATTTCGTGGATATATGGATTTCACACCAGAAAACTCTACCTAACAGTCCACACTTTAGTTCTCTGGCATATCCTGTTACTGCATCGCATATACAATTCTTGATCTCTTATCATAGCACACTTGTCAGGGCAGGCGATCAGGTTTGCCACATGCTTGAGTGCAGGACTCACCCCAGCCTGTTCCCTCCAACCACATTCTCTACCACTGACAGCTTCTCAACAGCAGCAGCCGCAGCCACATGAGAAAGGCCCCAGCAGGCCTCAGGAATGAGCTTACACAAATTAGGACTTAATGTTCCATGTTTTTCTTCCCGCCAATTCTTCTTGGCTTAGACTAAAAGTAATTCCTAGCCGAAGTGAATTCGTTGCTTCATGTAGAAATGATACAAGCAAATGTAATGGAACTCAAACGTTGTCAACATACTTCTAGCAAAACTCCCTAGCTTCAGAAGCAAAATCATACATTTACTTTTCTTCTAATGAAAACATTTTATTAGAATTTTCACTTAGGGAAATACATTTTTAATTGATGTACATAGTTTCAGGGTATGTGTGCTGATTGAATACATTCATGTAATTTGTAAAGATTAAATTGAGGCATCCTCATCTTAAATATTATTCTTTTTTGTTTTTTATTCCTTTGTTTAATGAAAAAGACATTTTTCTTTCAGAAAATGTAATTTTCAAAAGGGAACTTGCCATTTTCTATGGTGGATAGTGGTCGCCAGCCCCCGTTCTGTGAATCCCAGACAGGGCTCTGCACACTGGTCCCCAAACCAGATGACATGCACTCCTCACTCAGCCACCCAGACCACCAGCCAGAGGAGAGCACTCAGGTTGTTTAAAACAAAATATAGCCAAGGAAAGAATCTCACAGCCAAGAAAGAAAGTACAATCATTTCAAGCATTTCAAAACTGTCTTGCAAACATTTATTATAACACAAAATAAGAAAGAACTGTCTCCAAAACTGGACCAAAAGAAAATGAAGAAATCCACGTTTTCTTTTTAGCAACCAAACTGATTCGTCCCCAAAAGAGTTTTCTCCACCAACTAAGAACATCAAATACTTCCAGAAAAGTTAATCAAATCTACCCCTTCAGAATAATAAGCCAGAAATTCTGTACAGACATAATATTCTATTGAATAGCTATAATCTAGTCGTTTTATAATCCTGAGGCATCTTCCACTTCCCATCATAAATTCTAAAACACAGTGAAGGAATCTCATTTGACTATAACAATAGAACTGTAGAGAGGGAAAAAGCCATCTAGCTCTGGTTTCCTCTGCTTTGTACACTCTATCCATACTGAACCTTTTTTATTTCTGCCAAATCAGTGTGTCATTACATCTTTTCTGGGTCGGAGGCAATGAACTTGCTGTTTACTCTGCTAGAAGCCTGCCCCAACCAGCCCTCCTCTCACCTGTCTCAGGCTTCCTCACCAAGTATAGCCATTCTCTTATCAACCACTTATCTTTTCTTTTTTTTTAATTAAATGATAGCTATGTACATTAATGCAATCATGGGGTACAGTGTGGTGTTTCCATATATAATTTGAAATATTTTCATCAAACTGGTTAACATAGCCTTTGTGTCATTTTCTTAGTTATTGTGTTAAAACATTTATATTCTACTCTTAGAAAGATTCACTTGTACCCTTGTAAGATAAACCATAAAAGTGATCCCTCCAATCACCCTCCCTCCACCCATCCTCCCTCCCCTGCCCCCCCCTCTCCCCATATTCTTAGGCTATAATTTCATAATAGTGCTGTGTACATTGGATAATTTTTCTTCCGTTCTTGTGATACTTTTCTAAGAAGAACATTTTCCAGTTCCATCCATGTGAACATGAAGGACATAAAGTCTCCATCTTTTTATGGCTGCATAGTATTCCATGGTGTACATATACCACCGTTTGTTGATCCATTCATGGATCGATGGGCACTTGGGTTTCTTCCATGACCTGACAGTTATGAATTGGGCTGCAATAAACATTCTGATACAAACATCTTTGCTGTAATGTGGTTTTTGGTCTTCTGGATATATACCTAATAAAGGAATTGTAGGATCAAATGGCAGGTCTATTTCTAGTTCTCTAAGTGTTCTCCAGATGTCTTTCCAAAAGGAACGTATTAGTTTGCATTCCCACCAGCAGTGTAGAAGTGTTCCCTTTTCTCCACATCCACGCCAGCATCTCTGGTTTTGGGATTTTGTGATATGGGCTAATCTTACTAGTGTTAGGTGATATCTCAATAGTTTTAATTTTCATTTCTCTGATGATTAAGGATGGTGAGCATTTTTTCATATATCTGTAGGCCGTGCACTGATCTTCTTCAGAGAAATTTCTCTCCAAGTCCCTTTCCTACCCTGAGATGGGATCACTTGTTCTCTTCTTGCTAATACATTTAAGTTCTCTATGGATTCTGGTTATTAAACCTTTGTCAGAGATATAACCTGCGAAAATCTTCTCCCATTCTGAGGGCTGTCTGCTTGCTTTATTTACTGTGTTCTTGGCTGTGCAGAAACTCTTTAGTTTGATCAGGTCCCAATAGTGTATTTTTGATGTTGCTTTGATTGCCCAGGGGGTCCTCCCCATAAAATTTTCACCCAGGCCAATTTCTTCAAGTGTTTTCCCTACACTTTCTTCTAGTATTTTTATGGTTTCATTTCTTAAGTTTAAATCTTTAGTCCAGTGAGAATCTAACTCAGCTAATGGTGAAAGGTGTGGGTCCAGTTTCAGTCTTCTACAGGTTGCCAGCCAGTTCACCCAGCACCATTTGTTAAATAGAGAATCTTTTCCCCACTCAATGTTTTTAATTGGCTTGTCAAAGATCAGGTACCGGTAAGTAGCTGGATTCATCTTTTGGCTCTCTATTCTGTTCCATACATCTACCTCTCTATTTTTGCGCCAGTACCATGCTGTTTTAATCACTATGGATTTATAGTATAATCTGAGGTCTGGTAGCATGATTCCTCCTGCTTTGCTTTTATTCCTAAGTAATGTCTTGACTATTAAAGTTTTTTCTGATTCCATATAAAATGAAGTATTATTTTTTCAAGATCTTTAAAATATGACAGTGGAGCTTTAATAGAGACTGCATTAAAATTATATATTACTTTGGGTAGTATGGACATTTTAACAATGTTGATTCTTCCCAGCCATGAGCATGGTATGTTTTTCCATTTGTTAACATTTTCAGCTATTTCTTTTCTTAGAGTTTCATAACTCTCTTTATAGAGCTCTTTCACATCCTTTGTTAGGTAAACTCCCAAATATTTCATCTTCTTTGGCACTACTGTGAACGAAATAGAGTCCTTAACTGTTTTTTTGGGTTGGCTGCTGTTGGTATATATAAAGGCTACAGATTTATGAGTGTTGGTTTTGTAACCGGAGATGCTGCTGTATTCCTTGATCACTTCTAAGAGTTTAGTAGTAGAATCCCTGGTGTTTTCCAGATATACAATCATATCATCTATGAAAAGTGAAAGTTTAATCTCTTCTGACCCTATATGGATGCCCTTGATCGCCTTTTCTTCCCTAATTGCGATGGCTAAAACTTCTATTATGATGTTAAAAAGCAGTGAAGACAATGGGCACCCTTGCCTAGTTCCTGATCTGAGTGGAAATGATTTCAATTTAACTCCATTCAATACAATGTTGGCTGTGGGTTTGCTGTAGATGGCCTCTATCAAGGGAACCCAACTTCATACTGGGCTGGAGCCTGCTGGTAGACATTCCCAGGGGACCTGATGCCTATGCTTGCAAACAAATCAGGGTTTGTCTTTATACCAGTTTTTCCTCCTCCTGCATCCCTGCCTCCTAAAGGAGTTCTTTTGATGGCCTGGATTCCTTAACCATGCTGTATGAAATGATTCAGTGAATGCAACATTTCAGTGTTTTTGCATTTATTTTCTTTTACTTATAATGCCCTCCATAACTTCTTGACTTGATATATCCTATTTACCCATCAGATATCACCTCCCATTCCCCCCTTTTCCAAGTTAGAGTGAATCACTAACCCCCTGGGAGAGGGGGAATTTGCTATGTAATGGTGCTTTCATTGTCATGCATTACAATTTATTTCAATAATGTAGTAGAAAAAAATTTCAACAGCTATGCTTTTAGCAAACAAGAATATCTAATAGCCAGCATTTTATGTACCTACACTGTACTAAACCCTTCCCAACACTCTCAGGCCTCCAGAGTATGTGTAATATGCACAAGTGCCAGCCTAAGTGACTTTTAAAAATGATAGCAAACAGTACATTTAATATTTGCAATATACCTCACTTTATGTTAAGTATTTAGCTAAATAATCTTATTTCCTTTTCAAAAAATACTATAAATTAAAACAATTTTTATCTCATTTTACAAGTAAGAAAACCAGATTAAACTTCTTGCCCAACTTCTGTAGGTAGGTTAGATCCAGAATTCAGTACTGAATAAAGACCATCACCACACTACCTCTGAGCTCTGCTAACATATATCTCCTAGGAATTTTCAGAAATATGAGAGGCAATAGGCTTCTCATGAGATATGATACATGAGATATGCACTTGAATTCATTTATTTCCAGAATATAGGGTAACCTGAAGAGTCATGTGGGCTACATCTATTTTCACATTTATCTCTTCTAACAGATTAAGCTTCCCTGAAGGAAGTTTTCTGCCTTTTTAGTTTTGCAGCCTTCTACTCAGCAAGCTCATTTAATTTTATGGAACAGAATCATTCAATTTTTCCTCCTTTTATGAGTAAGTCAACTCAAACCTGAAGAGATTAGATTAGTAGACTACAGTTATAATAGAGGTTGTTTTTAGCAGGGGAGATTCAGATCACTGACTCTGATTTTAGTGCTTCATATCACTCACCACATTGAGAAACATAGAACAGTCAGATATAAGAATACTGGAGAAAAGGGGAATGAAAGAAGGAAAGAAGGGAGAAAAGGGGAAAGATGGAAAGAAGGAAGGAAGGAAGGAAGGAAGGAAGGAAGGAAGGAAGGAAGGAAGGAAGGAAGAAAAGGGGAAAGATGGAAGGAAGGAAGGGAAGGAGGGAAGAAAGGAAGGAAAAAAGGAAAGAAGGAGGGAGGGAGGAAGGGAGGGAGGAATGGAAGGAAGGAAAGGAGAATGGGAAGGAAGAATAACAGCCATCCAGACTGGGCCAGCACAACAGCCACCCAGACTCTCAGTGAGCAGCAGGAAGGGAGAGAGGAAGGGAAGGGAAGATGAAAGGAAGGAAGGAAGGAGAGAAAGAAAGAGAGAGGGAAGGGAAGAAGCGGGGAAGGAGGGAAGGGGAAAGAAACAGAGGAGGAGGAGGAGGGAAGAAAGGAAGGGAGGAGGGAGGAATAACAGCCATCCAGACTGGGTGGTGACAACAGCCACAGCCATCCAGACTTTCAGTGGGTGGGTAGGAGGGAGGGAGGAAGAAAGGAAGGAAGGGAGGAAGGGAGGGAAGGAGAATTTTCTTTTCTTAAAACAAAAATCTGGAAAGGCAAATTCAGTTACAAATTAACTTAATGGAAAAATTTCTTCTTACTGATATTGCATAGCCTATGTCAGCTTCTGTGTGGATAGTATTTCCAGCTAATAGTGCTTTTTGATATGGCCACTTTCTTCTTCATAAAGTCTTTCATTTAGTCTGGCATTGTATTAGGACAATAAAGTCATTCAGATTTCACTGAATTTCCATTTCCTAGGTTGTTATAGTAATACTCTTCAATATAAATGACTTTATAACCCATTATTAAATATTTGGCAAGCATTCCACCTATGGTCAACACATTAGAAAAGCAGAACCAAAACCTTATAGCCAAGAATGGAATCGGCAACCAGTGAAGAAGATATATATCATTAAAAAATAATAAAATCAAGGAATACCCAGATTAACTTCAATGGATTCTCAAGTATGAAGGTATTGAGTTTCAATTTCTAGCAAATTCTTGGAAGGAACTTATTTCACAAGTTAGGGACCCTTTTTGCCAGCCTCTTCCCCTCCACACGCATGAGTTTCCCTGCTACCTTGGCCTTCTACTCCCTCCCCATCCCCTGCCCACACGTTCTCATTTACATTTTAATTAACTGTCTTTCACTCACTTCATTGCCCTCAACACATATTTTTTTTTTTTTTTTTTTTTTGCCTGAGAGAGGGTAGACACTTTTTACAAATGTAAAACAGGCTGAATGTTACAGGCTGAATTGAATTTAAGCATTTCAATGCCCTTGACTTCTATGAGGACTTCTTGTTTCAATGGTCTAGTCTGCTAGTGTAGCAGTAAATGGTAAATTTATTTTTGTCATCAACCAACCTTTGAAAGTTTGGTAGGTATCATTGATCTTGATCATATATTCTCCATTTGGATGCATCATGTGTGTATCTTCTGGTAGGACTCTTTCAGGAATAATCACAAGCAATCATTTTTCTGAAACTCTTAGTATCACTATAATCTGGGCTTGCTGATCATAGATTGACCTGTGCTATGCCTTTCTTCAGCTTCTTCCTGGGAGGAAAGAGAGGTCAAGAACACTTCTGAGAGGTGACAAGGGCAGAGTACTTCATGGGTTCACCTTGCTACCACAAAGTGGCTCCAGGGCCACTATGTAAGACACATTTGAATAAGTCATGGAGCTGTGACTCTGCGAAGATCAGCTACTCTCTGATCCACTCCTTCCTCAGTGTAAAGACGTGGCAATTCCCAACCAAACTTGACAACTCTATCCCAACTTGTACTAGTAGCTTTTAAACTTTAAAGATAATCAGAAGGACGTGGGACAACTTGTCAAAGCAGCTGGTTCCCAACCACTATCAAAGACATTTGAAATGATGACAAGAGATCTGAATTTTTAACAAGTGCTCCCACGTTATTTTGAGACAGGTTATCTTTGCACTACAATACTGAGAAAATGACTGGCCTTCCATCTATGACACAGGCCATTATGTTTCTATTAGTTTCACTTTAGTGTTCCTGTGACTCAGTAGGGATTGCCAGCAGAGATTCAGTAGAGCTTCCTTTCTCCAGTAGCCAGACAGGAATGTTAAGGAAAGCCCATTTTGAACGTATGTTTTTCTGCTACCAGTCATATCAGCATATATATTGCTAATACCTTGTTAATGATATTTGCTTAATAATTTTACAATTTCTGCTTAATCAGGCCAATAATTTAGTTAGAACTATCAGGCACATTTTTTTTAAAACCTTAGTTTGCATATTAAAGCACAAGGAATTATCACCGTATAGAATGAGGCACAGACATAAATATATAGTAGAAGTATATTTGCTAGGAAAAAAAATAAGTCTAAAATCGCAAGACAATGACCAAAAAAATGATATAATAATCTGGCCTTTCTCTTAGATAATAACCTGACCTCCTTTTCTCTTTGATTTAAACTAGGTGATTTCTTGAAAGCTTATTCTCTGTTCTTTCTGTTTTTATATTTTATCCAAGTTGCTAGGTCAAGAGATAAATAGTGAGACAAAGAGTAATGGCTCAAAATACTGAGATGCCTGCCAAATCTTCCAAGAACCTCCAGAATTTACTGAGCCTGGAGGATAGCATTTGTGATCTTTTTTCTGTGAAATCTAGTACTGTGTCAGCTTCCTAGGGCCTAAAGTGTGCTTTCTTGAAAGACCTCAAGATTTATTCCCCCTTGCCTTAAATGAGTGCAAATGTGTTTTGTTGAAATTTCCCAAGAAGTCACTGCATTTACTATGGAATCCTCCATTGTTTATGGGCCCGATGAAAGCATTTGGCACTTAATGGTTCCCAGACTATTTCAACTGAAAAAAAAAAAAATAAAGCAAAGAAAAAAAGGGGGAAACTAAATGTTTTGAACACTAAAAATAAAATCTGTGGATGTTTAAAACTTATAAGTAAATGAATGCGGTGACTTGCCTCAGATGAAAAACTTCAGTGACTGTTGACCTGTTCAAATGAGGAAAGAGAAACATGAGAGAAAGTGACTGAAAACAAGATATTCAGGTGGCCCTGTGACATTCAAGTTTGTTGCTGTTAGCGCTGGTTTAATTATCTTCTCCTCCCTCGCAGTTCGTTTTCCCACAAATGTTAATACTCTTGATGAAATCTCACCTCTTGCTTCAGTCTGACCATTTGTCAGCACTTTAGGAAGTCATGTATCCTGCTTCACCCTAAGCAATTAGAGGCACCACTATACAGGGCGGAGGAACAGAGGGTAAATTTTGCATGGCTAAGACATTCTATAGAGAAATTATGAATTTCACCAAATTACTTTGGGAGAAAGGAACTTACAAGTAGTTTTTTTCCTTAGCAGACACCACCAATTTAAAATTGACTTCAGAATACTTGTTATATATGATAAAGTGACAATTTATATGAGGACAATATTCACTTCCTTTATTACTGTGCTTAGGTCCGACCTGAACTGTGCAGAAAGTCCTCAAACTACATTCCGTTGGAGGTCTGTATCATCGAAATATATCTTCTGATGTAAGAAAACGATCAGCAAGGCTTGATTGGAATTTGAAAGCTTCCATTTTATTAAACAAAAAAGCCAATAGATTGTTACATTGTTTGCATTTCTTAGGTAAAGTTCAAACTATAGTTGAGCCCTTGACCCAGGGGCTGTGCTGTGTACCCTTATACTGTGCACTGTAGGTGAGAGCATCCCAATTCCTCTCTTACCTCCCCTCTCCTTTTAACCTAATTGTTTGTACCCTTATATTAGTCCGATATTAGAAACAATAAATAAATAGAACCAACAGAATTTACCCAATTACTTTGTTAAGATTGTTTAAAAGAGAAGTTAAAACAACAAAAATTCTGTAGTTAGATTCTTTTCCTTCCTAATTATTTATTTCCAAAATTCAGAGTATAGAACTCTAAATGCACTAACTCTAAGGGCTCCTTATTTACTATTTGATAAGTATCTAAAAGGCGGTGAGAGCAGAACACACAGGATTTTTCCAGGACTCCTACTAGCAATGTTTCTATAGTAGCGATGTTTGATTCCCTCCTTCTACAGGTGTCTGCTATTTTCTGGTATCCCAAATCCAATGAGTATCATTATATTCCACCCTGGTTTCCTCAAGGACTTCAATTCAGTCACCTCTCAGAAATATCCTCCCTGTCAATAAGACATTCTCCAAAATAACCTCTCCCTCCAACTCTTCTCATCTTTCCAATTATCAATACACCTTTAGATCTGAGCCAGCATTTACCTAGATGTTTGGGATAAAATATCTCTCTTAGTGATACTGGACTTTGATACTGGATTTCCAGGCTCTTGGTCGCAGTAGTTCGAAGAATGAAGCGATGGACCACGGGATCAGCAGTAGGTTAGATTTTATTTAACAAGTGGTACAGCTCTCACAAGGAACCAAACCTCCTTGCTCTCCTGCTCTCTCTCAGAGGTCTGCGAAGGTCTGCATTTGGGCTCTCTGTTTAGGGGCTTATATAGGGGCAGTTGTCCAATGAGATTTTGCATTCTGAAAACAGACCAATCAGGAGCAGGTTTTGAAAATAGACCAATCAGGGATGCACTGGAAAAATCGCCAGTGTCTTCCCAGGCTTGAGTCTGATTCCTTTGCCTATTGGAGCTTCCCTTGTGGGAGGGAAGCTCCCCCTGTTTGCCTAAGCTCCAGCCTGCTGTTTCCTTTGCTGGCTGCTGCCACCAACACCATCAGGACAGAGGTGGCAGGTTCTCCAGCCACACTCAGCTGAGCTGGTTGGGGCGCCACCTGTCCTGTATCATCAGTATACAATCTTGCAGTGGAAAATGCCCCAATCAATAAGTTTAAGAAAAAGAGGGAGTTGATTGGCTATTTTAATTGGTAAATTCAAATTAGGTAATCAAAATGCACAACTGGATCCAGAATTTCAAATGTCATTATCATTTGAAATTCTGGAAAAACAAAATCCCCTCTGTTTTTCATTTGTATCATTTATTTTTAGTCAGGTTTTGTTCATGAACAACATAAATGAATCCTGGACTGATGTAGCTTCATAAGGTATTTAGTATCCGCACTCTCAGAACAAGAGAGATCCTTTCTCTCTCAGTGTACATGCCTTCCTCCTGCCCTAGAAAGTGCCTTGATTGGCTGTACTGGATTGGCCAAGCAGGACAATGGCGAAGTCCAGTGAGATGGGACCAGTGATTAGTCAGCAAAGATGGGTTCTTAACTCCTGTGTCAGGGAAGCAAGTGTTGTGATTGGTAACCTGTGGTTTGGGCAACAGGAAAAGAAAGAAAAGAAGAGCATTTTACCATGACCACCTGTGGATTGAATGCCATATTGGAGATGTTTCCATAGCTTAAGAATGCTTGATACTAAAATTCTTTCTAATGGTGGTATCTCTTGTAATTAGACTGGGATATTGAAAAAATTATTTTATTAAAGGAGCCTTTCAGAATCCCTTTGAGGATAGCTCATCTTTCTTCTTGCTTTTTATTTTATCTCTATGAAGATCTAATTCCCATGGCTTGTTGCTCTCTGAAAATATATGTGCATTTACCCCTTTCCAAAAGACACTTGAGAAGTGAATCAACAAAGAACCAAACACACACATACCTCTAATCTCCATTGCAATCCATACAAATCAGAGGTCTCCAGTTCCTTTCTATAACATTACTATAAACATAATCCTCCTCAGTAGATGTAGAATCTCATCGTTACTGAAGTAAATCAAGTAAAAAGGAAAAGAAATATAGAGGCTATAGATTTTTTCCAAAGATGAGATTCTTCAACTTCAACTCTCCTACTTTGATGAAAGACTATCTTTACTTACTTTGTTATAAATAAGACAGAATCTTGGAATTACATCACATAAAACTACCCTCAAGGGCTCTTTGAACTTGATATAATTTATATTGTATTTATTTATTTGGAAATTTACCTCTTTGCTAAAGATAATGAATTCCTGACGAGAGATCTTAGCTTTCAGACATTCGACATTGGGTAAAATCTTGCCCAGTGTTCTCCTGAACGACTATGAAATCTGGTATAGAACTATGCAGAATCTGAGAAATCTTTTTTTAAATAAATACTACCTCAACAACAAATGTATGCATTAAGCATATACGTTGAGTTTGGATTAAGACTACTATGGGTTGCTAGGATAATTTAAAGTTGGAACATCACAGGGTGAGGCTGGGAATGATGTACTTCCATTACATGGCACTGGAATCTAGTATTAGGAGCGTCCCTGTGGTGACATGGTTATAACATCTCAACAGAATAGAGTATTACACTTTTAACTTGAATTAATATCAAATTCTAAAAGTTCTCAATATTTTTTTAATTTTACGTACAGCTAAATTATCCATTTATTATTTCAAAAGCCAATCTTTTGTCGGAGTATTGTTGAAACAACCTGAATTCATCCAGAAACACTCCTCTTTTAGGGTTTCTCTAATTATCTCTTTCTCTCTCACTCTCTCACTTCACACACTCACATATATGCATATAATACACACACGTGTGCGTGCAAAAGCAAAAAATGTGTTCTTCCTATAATGGATTTCAATTGTATTTAGTTGAAAATCTCTTGACACTATGCAGGACTTAAGACACAATTCCCTGAGTGACTTGAATTAGGCCTGGATCTTGATATTACTTTGGTTCAAAACTCTTTGTGAAGCTTTCCAAAATTCTGTCACCCTTTAGTATTCATTCTCTACATAGTTGTCAAAGTGCCTAGGTACAAGAATGCTATGGCAGTGTTCAGCCCAGGATTATCCATAAAAAATCTTGACCATATGTATGGTATGAAGCAAGATGCCCTGGCAGCTATTACAAAGCAAGTAGAAATGAGGCGATTATAACTTTTAAAAAGTCATTGGGACATAGATTCAAACAAAGAGGCATAAAAATGGGTGGTTGGAAACCACAGCAACTGCCAGGGCATCTGTATGTAGCTTTAAGGAACTTGTTAATCATTTTGAGCAAAGATTTCAGGCTGTCTGGAAGTCCTAAAAGGAAAAGCTTAAGTATACTTTTCAGATGGTAGGGGAAATGCTAAACAAAGAGTGTATTATGTGTTCTTCCATTTTATCATGGGGTGATGAGTCCTATTTTTAACTATATTTATGGATCTTAATTAAAGCTCCTATTTATTTCTAAGCCAAAATGCAACAAAAAAATAGTTAACGACAAATATGTGTAGATGTGTACATGGATACATAATACATGTATACAAATGTATATATATGATCTCTAATAAATATTGAGGGACTGATATTCCACTTTTGTGAATATTTTAGATATTACTATTAAGTCCCATCAAGCATAAAATAAGTTCACCTTCTTATGACTAACATATTATTATCTCTCCACATTTAAAAGAATTTTTTTAATAATTTAAAATATTCCTAATGACAAGTTCATTTTCAAATCCACAGATATCTAGAAATAGTTTTTAATGTACTTTTGCATTTCTGTCAGCACTCAGAATTATTTAGGTCACTGTAACACCAACATTTTCACTACTATTACTGGGCCTACTTTTGGCCATGCTCCCTTCCTCCTTCCATTTATCTATTCTATTACAGTTTGAGATGATTAACAAGATGGTGAAGCTAGTTCAAAGTGTCATTTTCAGAATAAAAATACTCAAATAAAAAAAGAATATCAGGTTAGTAATCCCTAAGGCAGCTTCTTCCAGCTTCCCAACACACTTTTTATGAAAGCCAAGAACAATATAAAATTCACAATGAAAATTAGGACAGTCTATTTAGAAAAGATTCCATATACCACATGACAGATTACGTTAAACTGCAAAATTCAACTGATGGTCCCAGGGTGAAGAGGATGCCCACTTAAAGGGAGGTGGGAAGAACTGCTAGCTTCCTTTTAAGTTCTGCCTACTGGATTAGCTGCACAATGTGCAGTCCAACAAAGAAAGAAAATAGTTGCCCCACGGTTAAATAGGGGCATATGTGGTTGATCCAGTGTGCCTTTCTTGCTGAAGCTAACTTCAACCCTAAAGTCCACCCCAATATCTCAACACACATACACAAACTTGTGTATGCACACACATATATTTATAAATACTTCTTTGTCCTTGTAGAAATTAAAACTTAAAGGAAACACATAGGCAGGAGTAAAATGGGTTGGAAAAAGAAGAATCAGAGTGCTTTACAACATTTTAGAAAATCTATCACTCTATAGATTTATAGATGGCAGAAACAGTTTCAATACCTCAAAAAATAGTGATGATGTTAGTATATATTTCTTTGCCTTGCACTCTAATATTTATAGTTCAGATAAGATTTCATACTCTGCTAGGAGCTATTCACATTTATCCTTCATAGGCAAATGACAGCACTAGAAAAAAATAAATATGACATCAGTGAAATAAGGACAGGAGTAGTCAGCACAGCTTCCTATAGCAATTCCCAGGTCTGGAGAGACCTCTACTCTTTCCAACAGCAATTAGGAAAAGAAAGCCACAGAATCTGGCAAATATTATAGAGTAAGAGAAATAAAATCTCATACTGAAAACTAAGTACCTGAGCATGTCACTGAGTAGCCAGAAGCATTGCTCAGAAAAGTTTGGCATTCTCAGAAAACACAAAAGAAGACATAAGTACCCATGTGAAACAGGCATAAAAGCCTTTTAGAGGCTGATATTTTTAAAGATGCTCTGTTTTAAACTATCCAAAACTAAAAATAGTGAGGTAGGTTAGTTTAAACATATTCCAAAGCTACTATACTCAAAACAGAATGGTACTGGCATACAGATTGACAAACAGACCAATGGAACAGGCAGAGAGCCCAGAAATCAAACCATACATATATGTCAACTACTTGTTCACAAGATAGCAAGAATACAGAAAGGGTAAAGGATAGTCTCTTTAACAAATTATATTGGGAAAACTTCATATTCACATCTTTATCTTACACAATGCACAAAAACTAATTTAAAATGTATTAAAGATTAAATCATAAAACTCCTAGAAGAAAACAAAGTAAAAAGCTGACGGTCTTGGCAATAACTTCTTGGATATGACATCAAAATACAGACAACAAAAGTAAAAATGGGCAAATAGGTCTACATCAAACTAAAATGCTTTTGTATAACAGAGGAAACAATCAACAATATGAAAAGAAAGCTTGCCAAATAGGAGAAAGTATTCAGAAACTACATATCCTGTAAGGAATTAATATCCCAAATATGTGAGGAATTCCTACAACTCTTTAGCAAAAAAATTAAATTCACTCTATTAAAAAATGGAAAAGCACTTAAATAAATATTTCTCTAGTATTATTAATAAGACATATAAACGGCTAAAAATATGAAAAGATACTCAATATTGCTAATCATCAGAGAAATACAAATCAAAACCATATGGGATAAGTACTTTACACCTGTTAGGATAATGATTACACAAACACACACACAGAGTTAACAAGAATTGGTAAGGATGGAGAGAAAAGGGAGCCCTCATAAACTATTGTAGGAAACATATAAAAGTGCCATCACCGTAGAAAACATAATGGGGCTCATCAAAAAGTTAAAAGTAGAATTACAATATGATTCAGTAATTTCACTTTGGGGTCTATATCCAAAACAAATGGAAATCAGGATCTTGAAATAATCTGCAAACTGACATTTAATGCAGCATTATTCAGAATAGCCAAGGTATGAAAGCAACCCAAATGCCCATTAACAAAATGAGATAAAGAAAATGTGCTATATGCATAAAATGGAATAGTGTCAGCCTTAAAAAAACAAGGAAATCTTACCATTTTTGACAACATGGTTGGACCTGGAAGACATAAGTGAATAGTAATAGGACATATACTGCCTGCTTCCTCTTATATACTACATCTAAAATAGTCAAATATATACAAATAGAGAATGGAATAGTGATTACCAGGGGATAGGCATTGGGAGTAAGGCCACTATAACTGTAAAGTTACAGACCTACAAGATGAATGAGTTCCAAAGATCTGCCGTACAACATAGTACGCATTGTTAATGATAGGGCATTGCCCACTTAAAAATTTGTGAGGAAGGTGGATCTCATGTTAAGTGTTTTTAGCACAAAAGGCGACAGGAGGCAACTTCCAAAGTGGAGGGATATTATTTTGGTTGTGCTGATAGTTTCAGAAGTGTACACATACGTCCAAACTCACCAAATTGTAACATCAATCAGGTGCAGTTTTTTCTGTACCAATTGTACCTCAATGAAGTTAGGGGAAACAATGAGATGGGTTACATGAGGAAAGCTCACACAGCAATAAAAAAATACCTACAAAAGGTGATAAAAAGTACAATTGACAGAAAATGCAAAAGAAATCCTAATTTGGAGAACAAGATAGATTAATTTTCCAATAATTCAGAGGACAATGGCATAAGGAAAGGAAAAGAGTAAGTGAGAATTCATAATTTTAAAAAGCATAGAACAAGAACATAAGCAGATAATACTAGAAATCACAACGTCTAAAACAAGCAAAAGTGAAATACAGGCTGGCGACTGCGCACACAGACTTTATGGCCACCCTGCATTTAAAGGAATAAAAAAGTGTCCGTGGGCTACATAAATCACCAACCTATCGAGGCGTTGTAATCCTTGAGCATAAAAGTCATGCAGACTCTTATCTGTCCATAAAAAAATAGAGTTACAGTGATAAAGAGGAAATACACCAAAACACTCAGACATTTCTTAATTGAATAAAAACAGAAGCCCTTACTTCTTTCAAATGGTAAAGGGCAACAAAAGATAAACTTATGTTTGAGGCAAAAATCAAAAATCCCCCAAATTACGCATGTTCCCAAGTTGTGCTTATACGTACCGACCACAAGAAAGAAAGATATTTGCTGGAAAGATATGTACAAGAGCTCAGGAGATACAGTGCTAAGATATGTAGCTTGAACAACTTAATAGAAAATATTATTTTAACAGGTAGCGATGGACCAAACGTAATTTTAAGATAGACAGGTTGCTCTAGTAAAAGACTGACAGCAAACCGTAAGGAGAGTTCAATGACACGTGCATAGATTTAAGGTAAATGCTTGAGCTTTTAACAACATACATGGAAAAAATAATATTTTAATTATTTAATATAATAAAATGATTATTTTAATTTAGTAAAAATTATTAACTTAATAATAACCTAAGTGGAAATCTCTGGATTAATAGACACAATTTCAATTGACCATGGAGCCGGGGAGTAAGGCAGACGGGTGAACAGGACCTGCCTTGATAAACAGCGAGGACTTAGAGACACACTCATAAGACACTTCCTGGGGTTTGGGTCATCAATACAGCAATGGTCTCATAAGATTATAATGCTATATTCTCTTCTGTAGCATTTCTAAATGCTCACCATCATGTTACAATGCCTACACTATTCAGCACAGTAAACACGCGCTGTACTGGTTTGAGGAGTAATAGGCTCTATCATACAGCCTAGGTGTGCAGTAGGTTATAACACGTAGGTTTGCACAGAAAGTGCACTCTGTGACGCCTGTACAATGACAGAATTGCCTAGCCACGAATTTCTCCAATCTATGCCTGTAGTTACGTGACACATGAGCGGGTATGCCATCTACTAAAGTGCAAAGCTATCGGGGCTCCCATACTTTATTGCCATGTAAATATGGGAGAGATCCACAAATTTCAAAAGAAGCCAGAAATCGGCTCGGCGCCTATAGCTCAACCGGCTAAGGTACCAGCCACGTACACCTAAGGTGGCGGGTTCGAATCACCAGCCAAACTACAATGGACCCGCCAAACGACAATGATGGCTGCAACCAAAAATAGCCGGGCGTTGTGGCGGGCGCCTGTGGTCCCAGCTACTTGGGAGGTGGAGGCAAGAGACTCGCTTGAGCCCAGGAGTTGGAGGTTGCTGTGAGCTGTAATGCCACAGCACTCTACCCAGGGGGACAGCTTGAGGC
>CAUYTI010026940.1:0-13806 GCA_963575145.1 Galago senegalensis
TCCCAGCTACTTGGGAGGCGGAGGCAAGAGACTCGCTTGAGCCCAGGAGTTGGAGGTTGCTGTGAGCTGTAATGCCATGGCACTCTACCCAGGGGGACAGCTTGAGGCTCTGTCTCAAAAAAAAAAAAAAAAAAAAAGAAGCTAAATACAGACAAATTTACTAAAAAGATGCCAATACTTCCGTCCTTTTGTTTCTATATTCCAAAGTTCAGTGAAGCTGGAGCAAGGTTAGGAGATAGAATAACAGGGTGAATACGAATTTGTTAAAGGATGGGAAAAACGCTGTATAAAACTTATAGTTGGATTTTAAATTTCACTTACTGTGTTTTCTCTTTTAGAAGTGCTAATTTGGTTTTAAAGTTTTTTCACATTACTTCTGTAATTTCTAGTTCCTTTCAAATATCTTCAAGATCAAAAAAATTTCTCTAATCTCTGGCTTTCTTCTCAGAGCAGCTCATTTCCCCGCATGTTGGTGATTTTGCAAGCCTTGTTCTCAAAGTCCAAAGGTTAAGCCTTTTTGTAATACTTTATTACCCTACTTCCAATTTATTCTTTGTCTGAGGGCTCGGACATAAGGACGGGGTGGTGGTGTTTGTCAGACTTCCTACTTAGGCAGGTGCTGGCTTTTCCTTCAGTTGCCCTCATTCCAAGAAGCCCCTAGAAACCCAGTTCCCTTCAAGCTGGATCTTCATATGGATAAATGCCCTCAGGACAAAAGCAGTTTTGCAAGCTGTGCTTACCTTATTGGGCTCCCACATTTTCCTAGATTTCCGTCTGGCAATTTTCATGCAAATTATTATTCATGTACATATGTCACACATTATGCACATAATGCAGATTTTTTAGCTGTCCTCAGCAGGAGAACTGGTCTTAATTACCAGGTCCAACATACTAGAACTGAAAGCCCTGCCATCCGGAAAGCAGGCAGAACAGGGGTTGCTAGAGCCTGAGGGGGGATGAAGATTGACCGCAAATGGCTAAGAGGACATTGTTTAGGGTGATGCAAGTGTTCTAAAGCTGTATTATGATGATGGTTGTACTACTGTATACATTTAGTTTGATGACATGTGAATTAGACCACACTAAAGCTGTTTAAAGAAGAAACTCAGAAGTAGTAGTTAAAGAATGAGAAATCTCAGCGAGTTTGAGGGGGATGTGAAAGTAGAGAGAGATTACATCCTCACTTCCTGCTTGGTGTTAGCATGAAGATGCGTCACAGGGAGCCCCCAGGCCTACAAGGAGCGACCATAGCAGAGGAGAAGTGACGATTTGGCATGACGGGGCAGAAAGAGTGCTCCAGAATGCTTCTCTCACTTAGATTTTGCCTTAGCTGGGTGCCATGGAGGGAGATCTCGAATGTCTCTTGTACTTCCCATGGAGGACTTGGAATGTAGCTGAGCAAGAACCAGTGGTGTCACTGTGGTGAGGACTGTGTTGGCCATGTAGGGGAGAGTGCGGCGTGGCCATCTCAGGCAGAGGGCCCCCAGGATCTGAAGCACCAGTAGGGGCTGAGATGAGGAAGTCTGGGTGAAGGGCAACAACGCCTGACCTACTGTGAGAACAGACCATGAGCTACATGAACCAAGTTCTAGAAGCAGATAATAAGGACAGAAGCTGCAACGTGGCGAGACCCACTTGCTGTGGAATATCCTCCACCTCCTTTCCATCTGCGCTGAACCAGGGATGGGTGGGCACCCTGCCCTCCACTTCCCTGGGTGCACATGAGCTTTACCTTGTTCTCAGAAACTGTCTTGCAAAAGATGAAGACAGTTCTTTTGAGAGAGGGATGTCATTCCTAACAGATAGTTTGATTTGGCTGATTATTTTCCCATACAGGACTCTTAAAAAAGATCATTTTGAACCAGAAGAGAATGATTCACCTCTAATTGGCATTTTAAGGCTCTTCCCCCACCCCACCTCCAGCCATATGCCAGATGGGTGTTTGGCGAAAGCTTAGTGCATTTGTGGAGGAATGAAGACTCTTGGCTTTGTTATACATTTGAGCTATGTGTGTACATTTTGACACATCCTCCCCTGCCGCCACTGCAATCAGTTTTCGCTTGTTAATAACCGCGCTTAGTTTTTCCACGTGTGTGGGGACTGCCAAATAATACGCGTGTGACTATGAATAAGCAAAAGATGTCTCATTTCTCTTAGAAGAGAAAGCCTCCCGGCTCTGTGTCCTGATTTGCGGCCTGCTTGTCTTGTCAATACCGGTGTATTTCATTTCTGCTTACAGGAAAACATCTGACAAGACCTGCTGAGATGCGGCAGACTTTCACGAACGTGGTGCTGCTTCTATTTCCCTGGTTTCAACCAAGTTGGTCAGCTCCCTATCCTGGAAGAGCCATGCAGGTTTCTGAACTTGAAGGCTGCCTGCTGCTGTGGCTGCCGCTCCCGATCCTCCTCCTTTCCGCCCAGTCCAAATACTCCCTTTTCCACCAGACACGCTTCCACTCCTGTTCCCATGAGTTCTTTTCTAAGCACTTTAACTCACATGCATTTCCTACTCCTGCGGACTCACAAAGCATTGAAACACAGACTGCTCATTTGGTTTGGTCACATTCTGCCCACAACAGTAATTTAACTGTACTTCAGGTCTTCATCTCCAATCCCTGCTGAGCTCCGTGAGGTTAGGGCCCTCAGCCTGTGTCCTCTGTGCATGTCCACTGTGTATGTCCCTCTGCTTGGTGCCAGCCAAATCCAAGTTTCTCCAGATCTCTTTCACTTACTCGCTCTATGGCCCTGAGCACACATCTTAGTTTCTCACAGGTGTTCAGAAGACAAGTGAGATTAGGCATGTAAAGAATTTAGCTTATGTATGTTTAAAAGATGGCACGCAAATATTCAACGAACAGCTGTTAGTATAGAAAGATCAGGGTAATTGGGGTATCTGCCACCACAGACATTTATCATTTCTTTGTTAGGAACATTCTAATTCCACTTCTCTCGTCATTTTAAAGTAGTCATTCGTTCATTCTAACTGTATCTTCGCACCCATTAACCACCTTCACTTTATTCCCCCTCATGCCCCAGCTACCCTTCTCAGCCTCTGACAACCATTTTTCTTTTTTCTAACTTCTTTTTTTATTTAAAAATTTTTTTAGAGACAGAGTCTTATTCTGTCACCCTCGGTAGAGTACTGTGGTGTCACAGATCACAGCAACCTCCAACTCCTGGGCTTATTCAATTCTCTTGCCTCAGCCTCCCGAGTAGCTGGGACTACTGGTGCCCCCCCCACAACGCCTGGCTATTCTTTTGTTGCAGTTTGGCTGGGGCTGGGTTTGAATGAGCCACCCTCGGTATATGGGGCTGGAGCTCTACCCACTGAGCCACAGGTGCTGCCCAGACAACCACTTTTCCACTCTCCATCTTCCTGAGAGCAATTAATTTTAATATTTAACTCCCGCATAGGAATGGAAACCTACAAGATTTGTTTTTCTATTCTTGGCTTATTTCATTTAACACAAAGTTCTCCATTTCTATCCGTGTTGCCTGAAAGGGCAGGATTTCATTCTTTATTTGGGGGCTATATAATATTTCTTTGTGTAAATGTACCACATTTTCTTTGTCCAGCCATGATAGACACTTACAAACCTTGGCCATATTTAGGGAGTGCTTCCCACACTAACTCCCTGCCTTCCTTTCCCACCACTTTCCTACCCAGCCAGCTCTGATCACCCTGCCTTCCTGCAGTATGTGGATGGACGGCACCAGGAATTTGTCAATCTCTTTCTTCTTCAAACACACACACAGCTTTCTTCCTTATAGTTTTCAGGTCTCTGCTCAAATGCCACTTTCCTAGAGCATCCTTGCCTCACTACCTGACGTGAGCACAGTTACTGACCCATCTCCTAACACGCTCCATCTCCCGTACGGGGCTTTATTTTTCTCAGATTCAAATATTCTGTCAGGTGTTATGTTTTTATCTGTAAATCTGTTTTTATCTTGGAAGGTAAGCTCATGTAGATAAAGTTTTATTTTGTTCCCTGCTCTATTCTTAATGCTTAAAAAAGTACCCTGAACAGTACATAAAAGAATGAAGACATTAAAGAAAAAGTAATTAATTAATGTCACGTGCTTAATAGATACATGTTGGCAAGCCATTTGCATGTGTTAGCAATAAAAATAATGAGAAACTTCAATGGACCAGCTCATGCTGTAACTCCAAAGTTTTAGCATATTATTTACTGAATAATTCTATTAGTCTATAAATTTAGACTGCGTGTAGGGGCATATTTATTGTATACTGTGTACTGTACCATTTTTGGTAAATATATTCAATGTATGGGGTTTACGGAATTTCTATTTTGAGATCATGCATACACTGCTTCTACAATTGTTGGAAACTAGTAGAATTGCCAGGTTTTGCAGGTAAATTACAGGATGCCCAATTAAATTTGAATTTCAGATAAACAGTGACTATTTCTGTAGAAGTATATCCCAAATATTGCATAGGAGAGACTCATACTAAAAAATAATTGTTGTTTATCAGAAATTCTAATTTAACCGAACAATTGTATTTACCTGGCAGCTACAGTTACTACCAGGAATTTCTTGCCTGTTTGTCTCACAATTCGGAATATTTTCACCCCTTTCCAAATCCAAATCAAGCAACTTTAGCCTGGCCCCTTTGGCCTGATCTATTTTCACCTCTGGCGGGATTATTTCACCTTTGCTTTTGGCTATTTGTAGAAAGTAAAGTCAAAAGATTAGAATGATGAAATAGGAGCCCTCCCTTTCCCCTGACTCCGACAAAACACAGTGTCCTTGCACAGAGTTCAGTTAGAACGCCCCCCTGTGGGGAAACTTTGCATAATGAGTAGCTCTCACTCGTCTTCACCACATATTAACTCACCATCAGGAAACAGCAGATAGCCCGCTGTGAAGTGTGCCCGCAGGGCTCTGTTTATGGGAAAACACATGCCGAGGGCTGCATTTGTTTCTCTTTTCTAATTACCCATTTGGTGGAGATATTTTTGGCGTAACCAACAGTGAGCATTCCTGGGCTGAGGCCTCAATTTGAAACCTGCACGGCTTGTGTGGCACATCCAGCGTCTAAGCTCTTGGTTTTATACGACTTTAGAGTTTGTGCGTTGTTGTCCACCGAGACCTAAATTAAATGTATTTCTGGCTGCAAACAAAATTTTCTTAAATTACTTTTATCTATATAACGATAGTAATTATTCTGCTTAAGATTGGACAGAAATGTGTAGTTTTTTTCCTGATAAATTTCATTTTGTTTCAGCTTTCCTCTGCCTTAGTTAACAGATCTTTTGCTTCTGACTTTAATCCCAGAATGAAGCATTGTCAACTGATTCCTGTATGAGCCATTTTACCTGACAAGCTAGGTCCCTTTATTCTAAATGCTTAACAGGTGGGCTACTGAATTCCAAAGGCCGTTTGATTCAATAAGGACAGGTGAAAGTCTTTTTTGTTATATGTGGCTTTGTATTTGTCCCATTAACTATTCAGAGTTCTGATTTTCTAAAGATAAGTAGAACTCTGTGAGGAAATTGCATTCTTAGAATTATTAGACCAAAGTGAAGGGCAAACATTTATAAAGAGAGTAAATATTAAAAGAACAGACAGTGTGTGCAGAGCTTAAATAGTATTTGGTTTGCTTTGTTCTCTTACCTTTCAAATGCTGCTTACTCCAAGGCGCCACATGAAACAGAAACAGCCATTATTGTGTACATGTTGGGTCAGTGAGACAGAGACAGTACCTCTGGAAGAATATCACGTGCTTGGTGTCTGTGTCCTCAAGGCTATTTTTATCCGAGCTCAAACAATTTTACTAGTAATAATAATAAAAAATACAGTTAATTTTCAGCACTCAGTCTGTGCTCGGAAGCTTCCACCGGCTTCCACGCTCTTCACGGGAACTGCCCATCTTACCCTGTACCAAGCAGAATGCCTGACTCACTGTAGTTCTTGGTAAACGGAGAACAGATTAATGAATGCGAAGACTGTTTTCCTAACTTAAAATGTTAGAGGAGAATAATATATACTGGGTCATTCTTAGTATCTAGTCGATTTTTTATCATATTTTGAAATTATTTACATTTCTTTTACTTTTTTCTTTCTTTAAATACAATATTTGATATATACTGAGGAATATATACACAAAATAAAGCATGACAGTGACTACTCATGACCTTCCGTCCAGATAATACCCAGACACTCACTGATAGCTGTTACCGACCTGCGCCCATCTGCGTGTCCTTCCCTCTCACTCACCCCCCACTGGAGGTTAATGATGTGAAAATTTTGTTTATGATCCCACTATTTGTATTCTTCATATTTTTACATGTGCATGTCTAAAGAATGCGTTGTTCAGTTTTGCTTGTTTTAAGCTTTATAACTTTTACTATAAATGTCTGCAGGAACAGGCTTTTTTACCTCCAGAGGGATTATTTCATTTCTGTTGTGTGCGGCTGTGGTTCATTCATTTTTACGACTGCATTACACTCCACTGTAAGAATAGGCCACAGCTTATTTATTTATTTTTATTCCCTCTCTTGTCAATGGACGTTTGGAACTTGATTTTACCTTTTTGCCAGTGTAAGTGGCACTGTCAGCCCTGGCATTCTTGGACATGGCTTCTGGCGCCTGCGCTGGAATCTCCTCCAGGCATACGCCTACCATTGGAATTGCTGGGACGCAGGGGACGTGATTAAAAAGACAATCTCAAATGATTTAAGAGGGCAGTCACTTTAGTTTCTTGAGTAAACCAGAATTTAGAATCCTAAGTTAATATAATCAAGCTACTTACCTTCTTTAGTGTTATGTCCCAGAGACTAATTTACTGCTAAAAAGTGAATCCGAATCAGGATGACGTCTTGCCACCCAGAACTGTGTGTTCTGGATGCAGTGTGTGGTCTGTAAAGGATACTTACTGAGCAAGGTCTCGGGGTGGTGTGTCTGTAAGCTAAAATGCTCAACTCTGTGACGGCTGAAGAAATAGAGAATGTCGTAATTAGAATAGTCCTGAAGACTTTGTAATTCCCAAGAGCTGTTCTTCATCTAAATCTCCTTGTTCTGAGAAAAAGGCAAAATATTCCCTCCCCTTCTGCTGATGTAGAAAATGTGATAGGGAATGACCTGAATGTGCCTAATTATCTCCAGGGTTAATTTTTGTTTTGCATAATTTATCCTTCTCAAGGTTGTAGGTTGGTCTACACTTACACAACAGGAAATACTAAAGAATCTCAGTTTAGTATGATTTATTGCTAAAAGTGTATTCTTTTTTTTTGCAGTTTTTGGCCGGGGCTGGGTTTGAACCCACCCTTTCTGGTGTATGGGGCTGGCACCCTACTCCTTTGAGCCACAGGCATAACCCTAAAAGTGGTTATTTATTTTTTTTACATGTATTAATACTCTAAGAAAAATATTCATATAGTTAATTATATTCAGATGGTTGTCTTCATTGGACATCTTGATACATCTACTACATATTCAAATTTTTGACTAAAGAAGAATCCATGTACTTTTTTTCATCTGACATAAAAGTATTCTGATAAATTTGGAAGATTACCTCCCAGTGGATTCCAGTTGTAATCCAGATTCTTAAATTGCCCATACTGTTTAGATACAGACAAAAAACTACATGTTGTAAACCTCTCTAGGTAAGGAACTATTGCTATTCTGCTTGGATGCAGAAATTTTGTCCCTCAAGTGCCATGTCCATGCTCTTGAACTGTTCAAATCATTTATCCTTTCTTTTTAAATTTAAGTTGTTACATTTCATACTTGTACTATTTAGGAAAGGTAATAAGAATGAATAAATGACAATTGCCCAATCAGCAAAATAATATTTCTTGAACACATACCAACATACACTGCCTGTCACCAGATATTGTGGGAGCTAGCAGAAGAGATCACAGCCAGACCATGCCTGTGTAGCAGGGGATAAAATTTATATTGGAATAATAAACTTCATAGAGTAGAACATTAAATGCTTAGTGAAAATTGTAATAATTTTGTAGAGGGAGCCATCTGTTGAGCAAATTATTTCTCTTTATATTTATAAATATAAATTGAATATCCAAGGACTTATTTCACTTTGTAATTTCTTGTTTTGAATAACTAGAGTTGATGATTTTTAAAATTTATTCACTGATGTAAGATAGATTTGTAATTAGAATAAATTTTGTTTTTGATTTAGTTCACATATTGATCTTTAGTGCTTATAAATGTGTTTGGCACACAGCAACTGCTCAATTAACATTAATTCTTTAATTTGTCACATACATTTTAAATAATACATAGTTATACTAACCAGTAGAGAACATGTTAAACCAACACGGTGGAGTTCACTATCTAGTGACCAGAATAAATGAACAAACCTCAATCAATACCTGAAAAGACTGCTCAGGTCACCAGCAAGGAGTTTACCCACGACAGTCTAATTGTCTCAAGATACCTTTACTAGACATGTGCTAGATTCTTTATTGTGAACTATGGAGTCTCAAATAATATTGGTGATGAGAATATATAGAGTCTCAAATAATATTGGTGATCACATGCATATGATGAGACATTGATTGTTGACTTGAGGAGATCCTAGGTTTCCTTAAACCCACTTTACTGTATTTCTACTTGGCAGCATTTATGAACCAGACTTGAAATGCATTGTCATATGCTGCCAGGCCTAACTTATTCTGGATTTATTCTTTATATGTAAGAACAAAATAGAAGTTGGCAGATGGTAAACTGAAATACTTACATACACACAGAGTTGTACCATCACTTAACAATGGGGTTTCATTCTAAGAAATGCATTGCTAGGCGATTTTGTCATTGTGAGAACATATCAGAGTGGACTCACACACACTTAGATGGCACAGCCCACCACACGCCCAGGCTGCATACGGCCTATTGCTCGTAGGTTACAAACCTGTACAGCTTGTTATTGTATTGAATATTGTTGGCAGTTGTAGCACAATGGCAAGGATTTGTGTGCCTAAACATAGAAAAGGAATAGTAAAACTATGGTATAAAAGATAACAAATAGTACACCTGTCTATAGCCCTCATCATGAATGGAGCTTATAGGGCTAGAAGTTGCTCTTTGTGAATGAGTGGGTGAGTGTGAGAGAGGTGAAAGCTCCCGGAGTCATCCAACCTTCTGGCTGCTCTGCGCGTCATTAAAAGAAGAGTTGTTTTGGCACACACTTTAAATACACAAACATTAATAAAGCTGATGAGCAAAAAAAAAAAAAAAAAAAGAGGTCTGTGCATAATTTTTGTGATATTTGCCATCACTCATAAGCAAAAATCTCTCACATAATCCCATAAGCCACCTACATAGTTTTACTTAGTTTAACTATAATACCATAAAAGCTACATAAAAGTTTATATCCTATGTATTTTAGTATATATTCATGTTGCTCTTTAGTTTTTACAAGTATTAACCTAAATATCAGTGTAATATTTTATTGAAGTGGATCTTTTCCTATCCTTTCATGAAGAACCTTCCATTCATTTACTAAAAAATATTTATTAAGCCTTTATAGCAGTGGTTCTCAACCTGTGGGTCACACCCTCTTTGTAACAATGAAAATACATCCTGCATATCAGATATTTACATTATGATTCTTAACAGTAGCAAAATTATAGTAATGAAGTAGCAATGAAAATAATTTTATGGTTGGGGGTCACCACAACATGAGAAACTGTATTAAAGGGTTGCGGGGTTAGGAAGGTTGAGAACCACTGATTTATAGTGACAGATATTAGGCTTGGAGGATATAACCCTGAAACTGTTATTGTCAAAAACTTTTAGATAATATTTTCTAATATGTAAAAAAATACAATTGGATGCAGTGTTCATAATAATTAGCCTGTTCTCTAGGATATTAGTAAGGAGGATTTTGAAATGCCCTTAACATATAAATTCCTTTCAAATAGGTTATAAAAATCTATATAACCATTGAAGTGTAAAGTAGAGCTCAATTTCCTGAAATAGTTTTCAGTATTTTACGCATACACATGCTTATGCATGTATAATATTATGTGTATGTTTAATTTTGCAAATTTTTTGGGTGATAAATGGTATCTTATTATCAATTCAATTTATAAGTGTTGATAATGAATAAAAATACTCACTATGTACTTATTTATAAGCATATTTTTTTCTCTTGTCTGAAAAATTTTTTCATGTCTCAACTCATAGATTTCCAGGTATAAAGTTCTAAATCAAAAGGCCCAACAATGGTTATGGAGAATCTAGTTTTACACACTAATTTCACTATTAATGAATATATTTAATCTATACATATACTTAGTGTAATTCTGTCTTTGTTATATGTGACCTAGCAATACCTATTCATATTATATTTGAATGCATTTTAACATCTGAAAGGCATTTTTCTCATTATTACTCTTTCTATTTAAAAGTTTATTACCTTTTGTTGATAATTCACCGCTTCACCTCTTTCACTGAAGCTTTATATTTTTTCATGAAGGCCTTATATACGTCTTGCTAAGACTTATTTTTGATCATTGCATACATATGCACAATAAATGATACAGGTTTTCATTATTGTTTTGGTAATATTAATGCACTCAATCCCTTTATGATTTCATAATAGCTAGTGACAATACTTTCTAACTGGCTAATTCACTGAATAATTATTTGTTATGGCTTTTTCAGGATAAGATCATCTGCAGAAATTACAAGTGTTTTCTCCTGGCTTTCAATATCTGCAGGTCCTATTGTACTTTCTTCATTTATCTTCTTTGGCTGGGTTTCATGGATAGACTTCTGATTCTGAGTAGGATGCAATTGGGAAAGATGAATAAATTTATTTAAAAAATTTTGTTAACACTGGAGTGCTGCTGAAGTAAGGAGGATTGTAAGGGGGCAAAGTGCGGGCAAAGGGAGGACCATGGAGAGGAGAAGCTTGTTGTGTACGTGCTTTATCGTGATGGTTTTGCTGATTTGTGGTATGTGGCAAAGGACTAAGAATCTGGACTTTGGGAAGATGATTGCTACAAGATGTGGAGAAATCAGTAAATATTACAGATACAAAAATATTATGGGAGCTGGAGACACGAAATCGAAAATTGAGAGGCTTTTAAGACATGATTGCTTGTTGCCTAAAAACTGTTGCTGAGTTTTAAAATTGCAAGTGGCAAAAGTAAATAAGATATATTTTTCTCTGGAGAGTCATGATGTATATTAGCAAATTAAATGCTTTGAGAAGTCTTTCAGATACAAAAGCCACTTAATTTTACTATCCTGTAATTTTCCAAGCTTATTTGTTTAAGGGATTCTTTATTCATAACAAAACCACTAGATCAAACAGCCCAGAAAACACTGAACTAGAACATTATTCAGCACATCACGTCAAATCTGTGCATGTGTGACTAACCCCAGCGTGTCTCAATGTTCCCCCCAAACTTGTTTATGGAGCTCTCCATCTATTTATTTGAAGTACTAGACACAAACAGATAATAAGATTCTCAAGACAAAAGCATAGTTTATTAAATGAGAATCTCATGTGCTTTGATAATACAGCAGGTACATATTTATGTTTTGTAAAATTATGTGATATCAAAGAACAGAAATCAATTTTCTCTTATTTTTTCCACATAATTTCAATGAATGTTTAATAGGTTTGTATACGAAAATTTATTGGAGAACACCAGAGAAAAAACTATTAAGAAGCACACATTTGTCTAGAAGTAAAATATATTAAGATATTATAAAATTACATGAAGGCATGACAATTTAATCAGTTCTAATAAAACGAAGTATGGTTGTGCAACAAAATATAAGGCAAAAACTAGTGTCTTTAAAATAAGTGGAAAAATAATGAGATACAGAGGATTTTAGCTAATTTAAGTGGAACCAGACAATGCATCAAAATGGACTTTAGAGACACAAGATAAATATGGAAAGACACACTGCATTTCTATGTACTCGCAATAAGAACCCAAAAGAAAATGTTAAAAAAGTTATGTACAGTAGGAGCAAAAAGAATAAAATGACAAGGAGTACATTTAACAAAAGAAATTGAAGACTTATATACAAAAAGCTACAAAATATGGCTAGGATGAATTAGGGAAGGCTTAAATAAATGGAGACATTGCACATTCATGGATTGAAAGGTGTAAGATTGTAAAGATGGCAACATTCCAAAATTGACCTGTGGAGTTGTCATAATCTGTATCAAAATCCTAGCAAATTGGTTTTTCTTGTAAAAATTTACAAGTATATGTTAAAATTTATATGAAAATTGAAAGAACAAACAAATGATAAATTAACTCTCATGAAAATTAAAACCTTTTGCTCTTTAAAAGACACCATGATAAAAATGAAAGAAAAAGCCAAAAACGCAGTGAATATATTTACAAATGACATAACTGGTAAAGAACTTGCATCCATAATATATAAAGAACTTCTGCAAATTCTTTCTAAGACATAAACCCCAATTAGATCAACTAATTTTTTAATGGCAAAAAAATTTGAACAGATGTTTTACAAAGAAGATATATTAATGACTAACAAACTCATGCAAAGATGTTTAACATCATTAGTCATCAGAGAAATGCCAATGAAGACCACAATGAGGTGGACCCTCATATCGACTAGCATGGCTACGCTCAGAATGGGCAAACTTGGCTACTTGGACCCTCATCTGCTACTGGGGGAATGTAATTCTACAGCCACTTTAGAAAGCAGTTGGCAGTTTCTTTAAAAAGTTAGACATAACTTTACCATGTGACTTAGCACAAAAGAAATGAATATGCTAGTATCTGCACACACACACACACACACACACACACAAACCAAATACACACGTCCTTCCAAAGATTTAGATATAAATGTTGATAGCAGCATGATTCATCATAGCCCCAAACTGCAAACACCCCAATGTCCATGATGGTGAGTGGAATAATGTTATGTCTATGTGCTGGCATGCAACTTAGCAACGAAAAAGAACAAACTACTGATACATCCTACCACGTGGGAAAACCTCAAAAATAGTATGCTACGTGGAAAACCAGACCCGAAAGACTACGTACTGTGATTCTATTTATATGATAGTTCTCGAAAACTCACATCTAGAGAGAGCAAATGCAGATCGATGGTTGCCTAAAAGTAGAGTCGGGTTTAACAGCAAACAGATTCAAGAGAACTTTTGATGAGGGGGTGTGTTGAAAATGTGCTAAAGTGCCTTGAAGTATAGATTGCCTAATTCTACAAATTTACTAAAAATTAGCGAATTTGATACTTGCAATGGGTGAATTTTATGGAATGTAAATTGCATCTCAATAAAGATGTTAAAATTACCATCACCACAACAAAATAAGCTTTGAAAGACAGAGATGTATATTTTCACACTAAAAATCATTGCAAATGTGAAGTCTGACTCTCACTTTGGGCTGATCACTTCATCTGTTGGGAGTTCAGAGGTCACCCAGTTAAAAGCTCTTATTTTGTAAATAAAACAAATAAACTCTCTAGTTTACTGCTGATCAGTTTTGTGTTCCGTTGCTGTTTTAATTACTGCAGCTTCAAAATGAGTCCTATAGCTTTTAAAGAAAGTGCTAAGAATGAACATAACAATATATATTTTAAAACAATACTGTTTATTGGTTCCTAATGTGTAGTTGAAATATATATTTTTCCAGTCTCAGGAACAGAGGTACAGAAATTCTTTTTTTTTTTTTTTTTTTTTTGAGACAGAGCCTCAAGCTGTCCCCCTGGGTAGAGTGCCGTGGCATTACAGCTCACAGCAACCTCCAACTCCTGGGCTCCAGCGAGTCTCTTGCCTCCGCCTCCCAAGTAGCTGGG
>CAUYTI010026946.1:0-22416 GCA_963575145.1 Galago senegalensis
GCATGGCCACAACCTTCAGCAAAGGTAAGATGTTCACAAACTTGTGGGAGCCCCCCCTTACTTGGCCCCTGAACTTTTTGTGTGCAAGAAGTACAAGGGACCAGAGGCAGAAATCTGGAGCCTTGGTGTCATCCTCTATGCAATGGCACCCAGGGCCTTCCCATTTCACAGATGGGACCACAATGAACTCATAGCATCCATCTTAAGAGGCACCTATGCAACACCTGCTTTCATTAGCTCCCAATTAAAAGCTTTTCTTCAAAGGATCCTTACCACTGACCCCAGAAAGAGGCCCACTGTCAGGCAGATGTTGGAAGACCCCTGGATCCAGGCAGGGCAGTACAGCACGAGGCCATGCACGGCAGTGACAGACATCTCACCAGAGACTGCCACCTTACCCCAGGCTGCCGCCCCACTGGAGGCCTCTACCTCACCCAAGCCCGCCACCCCACTGGAGGCCCTCACCCAACTGCAGGCTGCCTTCCCACTGGAAGCCTCCATCCCACCGGAGGCTGCCAGCCCACCAGAGACAGACACCCCACCAGAGGGGGACACCGCACCAGAGACTAACACCCCACCAATTCCCAGTCCCTGTTGTGCCCAGCAGCCTGGCCCCATGTCCTCTCTCTCCAGTACCAGCCACCTTAGTGGAGGCCCAGCAGAAGACAGGGGAGCTGAGGGAAGTCCCAGCCAAGACCACTCCCTTCCATCTGGGCAGGTAGTGGAGGACAAACCCTTGGAAGTGGGCGAGGGCCAGCAGCAGGGGTGTGCTAGGAGGATTGCAAATTTCTTCCGTAAAATGTTCTGCCTCCCACTGGCCCAAAAGAACCATTACCGCAGGAACAAGGTGGTGCCTGTGACCACTCAGAAGACTTGAGCCCTAAACCAGGAGACGAGTGTGGGGCAGCTGAGCCGTACTTCCTCTTTTTATTTCTTATTGCATTTTCAATAAAGAAATTGAAATTGTATCTTATACTGTGTGTACGTGTATAGGGTACAAGGTGAAGTTCAGGTGTGTGTGGAAAGCTAATACCCCCATCCCAGCAGCATGCTGTCATTGATGTGTTGCCCCTGAAAAGCTGACCTCATAGAAGTAGTTTGATTGTGAGATGGGCGGATGGGTGGCACAGGGAGGGATTTTGGGGGGGAGGTTGGTCACAGGGAACAAAGTTTTAAACAGAAAGAAACCCTGACATCTGTTGCACAGCACAGTGACCAGGTTAAGGAGAATGTAGGGCACATTTCAAAAGACCTGAAGTGCACTTCAAATGTCTCCACCTCTAAAGTAGAGTCTGAAGAGCCAGAGGACCCAGGGAGACTGTAAATAGCCCTCCAGCACTCCTCCACCATTTCAGGAGTAGTAGAGGGTGGAGACTGGTGGGGTGACATATTCAGACAGAAGTCTTTCTAGAATCTCTCTGAGATTTCAGAGCCCCAAGAGTGGTCTGGAAACAATCACACATTTGCTGTGGACTAGAAAAATCAGGAGCAGCCGCTGAGAAAAGCATGTTTCTGGAGAGATTTCGTGTATTTTCTTTCACACTTAATAGACTACAGTGTAATGAGAACATAACTTTTATATGTAGCGGGAAACCACAAGATTTGTGTCTCACTTTCCTGAGATATTTGCTTCGTTGCTGTGGTCCAGAACCCAACTCACTATATCTCAGAGGTGTTGCAGTATATGAGGGGCCATTGAATTAGTGACAGTTCATTTCTACCTGTTGGCTGAACAGGAAATCAAAACAGAAAATGAATTCATATATAGAAAAATAAGTTACATTTTTGCACAGTCAAGTTTGTGGACTGAGATTCATATCCTCTTATATAACCTTGTAGAATTTCCTTCTCTTCCTTAAACCTTTAAATCCTCATGCCTTTAATGTAAGGAATATTCAGTTGTCTCTGTCAGACATGCCTGCCTAATCTCCATCATCTCCACTTAAGAAGTATCTACTCACTCTTTAGGACCGAAGTGAAATGACTTATCCTCTCTCAGGCCTCTCCCAAGTCCCCTAAGTATGGTCTTATAGTGTACAAAATCCCAAGTTAGCTTTTTTCCCATAACCTCTGGTTGTTTTGGGGTGTTTCACTAGACCAAGAAAGAGCTCCTTGAAGAGGTGAGACTTTACCTTCTATCCTTTGTTTATTGGAGCTTTGTACAGAGCCTTGGTACAGAGCCAATCTCCATGGATGTTAGTTGAATATATGGATAGAGTGGAGGTGATTTCAGGGAGTCCTATTGTCAGCAGCCTCACTATGAAACAACACTCAGAGAAGGAATAAGAGAGAGGTGATGAAGAGGCAGAGGTGATGAAGCATTCTCTCCAAAGATGATCCTGAGAGCTGAGCTTCTTCCTGCCAACAGATTGGGGGGACTATGTGTCTCTCAGGGTCTGACCTTGAACTTTATCCCTACAGTGAAACAGAAGGGAAGAAAAGAAGGACAAGACTGGGAATGTGACACCACTTAGCCTATAATAAATCTTGTTTATTAGTTGACCTTGATAAGCTTTAATAATCTTTTAAAGAATAGAACACTTGAAACCTTCCCTGTAGATCTCATAAATTTTCCTGATTACTATAATTAAAGGAAATTACTTGGAGTCAGAGGCAAGCATTCCTTTATTCATTCACAAATTCCACAAGCATTTCTTGAGTGTGTACTAGATGCTCGGTGCTTGGAATATGAAAATGAGTGACACAGATTCTGTCTTTATGGTGCAATGGGCAAGAGAATCAAGTAGAGGGATAGTTTTAGTAAAACAGCACCATCAGATTTCATTTCACCTCATGTGGGGACGTGCCTACTGACTATTTAAGGAACCCAATTTTACATTTCCAGACAAGGGAGAAAATAAAATGCTTTAACTCGTTCTAGCCAGATAAAGTCCAGACAAAGGTTACGATGAGTTCAAGTCACATACTCTCCCTGTGGTCAGAGCATAAGAAACTCTGGGCCAGTTTGGGCCAGTAGGTTATTTCTGCATTTGGAGTGGGGAAAGAAAATCTATAAGAAAAACAAACAAACTAAACTAAAAAACAAAAACAAAACAAAACAAAAACCCATGGGATAAGAACTATTGGAAGGTGCTCTTTCTAGCAAATAATTAGTGTCTAATACACCTCTACATCTAAACTTCAGGGTCTTTTCAGGACAAGAATCCATCTTGAGGTCTAGGTTCACCATGGCAGCTATCAGAGTGACAGACACACTCAAAAGAGGCACTAGAGAAATACCTGCTCACTGAACCAAAGGAATGTTCAGGACACTCTTACTCACCAGGTGAGCGGTAACCTTTCTGGGAGCATAAACTGTTTCCCTCTTTGCATTTAAAACAGGCAGACACATGCCAATTTCTATGTCCTATTCACACTCATGGTTTTCTTGTCTGTGGAACAGACTAGTAACACTCTGTGTGAGAGCTATGCCGAAGGTTCCTTTTACTAACAGTTATCACAAAATAAACCTTGGTGTTATCCTATGCAGCCTTATGTGTCTGGGCTGAGAGAGACAACTGTCTCGTTCATTCTTTAAACAAGGTAAACCAGGCCTCAAACTAGATTAAGATCATGCTGGCTGATTTGAGATCAGAACCTAGACCCCATATGAATTCTGCTCTCTTCCCAACCAACTGTGCTTCCTCTTAAAATCACATTAATTCTGTAAGATACAAGGAGAACAAAAGATACTGCTAAACCAATTGTAGTTATTTTATATTGAAAAAGTAAGTAATCTTTAAGATGCTTGATTTTTTTTTTCAACTTCTTTCTTTTTATCTTGATGCCAAGGTACATGAGCATGTGGGGTGGGGCAGAGGTATTACCCAAATGAAGTAATTGCTGAAAAATTCTTGAAGGTCCGAGATTCTGGATTTCCTGTGCATGTAAATATGTGTATCAAAGGACTTTATCTACTTATAACTCTGGATTAATAGCATTCCTAGCCAAAGAGATATCAATAAGGACTATACTTATTTTGTGCTAAAAGTCTAAATATCTAATTAGGAACTTAATATCTAATATCCAAAATCTAATACCTAAATTAGTAACTTAAAGGAAACTATAATGAGGAGTCTCTGAAATAAGTGAACATTAAGACAGGGTTTGGTTGGTAACTGAGTGACCATAAACACACTCAGTCACAAAAACATAGTGCTACATGCTCTGCAAAGGTTAATATTTGGTATCTGTTCAGATACCAAATAGTAGATGAGTTAATCTAAAAATTAACTCATATAGCAAAATAATAAAATTTAAAATGAAATAATGAAGAATTTCTGCTTCTGGAAACATGTGGTAGATATACTTTTCCTTATTCATCCCACTAAATACGACTAAAAGTGTTGTAAATTATATATACAACAAACATAAGAATACTCTGAAAGTTAGAGATAAGAAATCAGACCAGCTAGGGACCAGAAGGCCCAAGGAGCTACATACTGGTGAATCTTAGTTGTTCTTTTTTTCCTTATATATACTTGACTTGGAGCTGAAGACACCAGCAATATGGAAATGCTAACAGGCACAAGCAATAAAAAGCTGCAACAAAATCCTGCTCTTTCTAGCTGAAGGACCAGGGAAAAGAAAGCATACAAGCCAAAAGCACTAGAAAAAAATGCATCCTCTTCCACACCCATAACAGCCAAGTGAATGAAAAGACCGGATTTCTTCCTTTGCAAGGCAGTGAAAACACACTGCAACAACACTGCTGGGGGCTGTGTCAGACTGGGCTAAGGAAGCTAAGACATTCTCCCCACCAGCCAATCACAAGATCAGCTTCTAACTTTTATGGTGTCAGTATTTGCCACATGAAGAGGCCGAGCTTCCAACCAATATCACACCAAGATGGTATCACAGGTGGCCTAGTAGAAATTGAGGACTTTATCATCCAGTGACAACATTGTCACCCCCCAACACAATGTCAGGGTATGTCACATGAAAAGCTGGAATTCCCATCCCCAAGCAACACTAGCAAGGAGTCCAGACCTCATGCATTAAAGAGGCCAAATGTAGAATCTAAACAAGGCTGCTCCCTTCTTTCCCCTGATTGAACAGCAACGGAGAATGCCAGTTAAAACACATCCGAATTATGTGTAGAACCAAAAAGTTCTTAAACTTTATAAAAGAAGACATTTAAAAAAATACTAACACCAAGATGGCAGAGATAGTAGAATTAACTGACAAGATTATGAAGTGTCTATGACAAAAATATTTCAGAGAAATTATGAATATGGTTGAAATAAACAAAAATGTCAAAAGTAAACAAATCAAAATTATCAGTAAAAAACAGAAGGTATAAATAAGAAGTAAATAGACCCAGGCATGATGGCTCATACCTATAATCCCAGCACTTTGGGAGGCTGAGGTGAGAAGATTGCTTGAGGCTAACTGCAGACCAGCCTACACAGTAGTCAGACCCTCTAAGTAAGTAAGTAAATAAAACAAAGAAGAAGAACTTAACAGAAATTTTAAATCTAAAGCCTAAAATAAATAAAATGCTCGGCAGATGGGCTCAACATAAGCAATGTCAATTCTCACCTTCTTATTCAACATAGTGCTAGCTGGTGCAATAATGCAAGAAAATAAAATAAAATGCATACACATCTCAAAGGAAGAAAATAAATTCAGTGACATAATTTGTCTATATAGAATCCCAAGCAATCTATAAAAATAAAAAAGAACGGAATAAAAACCTTGTGAGTTTAGCAAGGTTGCATAACACAAGATAGACATGTAAATCAATAATAATTCTGTATACTAGCAATGATCATGTGGACACTGAAATTTAAAACATAATACTATTTATAATCAGAAAATTATATAATATAATTAGGTGTAAATCTAACAAAACATCTATAAACTTACATACTGAAAGGTTAAAAAAAATCAAAGAATAGAAATAGAAGGGGACAGGAAGACTCGACACAGCATACATAGTATCAATTTTCCACCAATTCCTATACAGGTTTAATGAAATTCTCATCACAACCTCAGCAAGAGTTTTTTGGAGATCATTCTAAAATTTCTATTGGAAGGCTAATAAGGTAGAATATCCAAAACTATCTTAACAAGGAAGAATAAAGTAAAGAAATCCACTTACCCAAATATCAAGACTTGCTGTTCATAGACATGATAATCAAGACTGCCTGTGGTACTGATGGTGCGGTGCAGATGGAGTGTGATGCTGACGGGGGATGGGTACGTGAGTCAAGGGGAATGGAAGAATTCAGTATAAGATCCATGTAAACACACTCAGCTAATATTTTGACAAGGGTGCAACAGCAACTCAATGGAAGAAAGACAGCTTTTTAAACAAATGATGTCAGAACAGTTAGACATCTATAGACAAGGAAAAAAAGGAAGAAAAGAAGGGAGTAAAGAGGGAAGGAAGGAAGGAAGGACGTGCTTTACACCTGCTTTATACCTTTTACAAAATTTAATTCAAAATGCATTGTGCACTTAAATATGAAATATAAAACTATCAAAATTTTTAGACTAAAAATACAGGAAATGATCTTAGAGGTCTACAACTAGACAAAGAGTTCTCAGGCCTGATACCAGAAGCATAATACATTATGGGTAAAAATTGATAAATTGAACTTCATTACAATTTTAAAACTTTACTCTGCATAAAGAACTTGCTGAGAAGGTGCAAAGGCGAACTATAGAGAAGTAGAATATATTTGTAGCCCACACATTCAACAAAGAACTAGGGCCTTGATTACAGAAAGAAACCTCAAAACTCAAGAGCAAATAAAAAAATGGCAAACAACTTAATTAGAACACGGGCATAAGATAGCAAGAAACATTTCACCACAGAAACTACACAGACGACAAGTGAGCACATGAAACGTGTTCAATATTATTAGCCATTAGGGAAATGAAAACTGAAACCACTTTGAATGAAAAAAAAAGTCCATCCTGAATGGCTCTGTGCCGTTTCACTCCATTTATATAACATTTTTCAAATGACAAAATCACAGGAATGAAGAACAGGTTAACGGATACAAGAAGTACAGGGGAAGTGAGATGGGGTGAAAGTGGTTGTGGTTATAAAATCCCAACCTAAGAGAGTCTCGTGGTGATGGAGCTGTGCTAAATCTTGGCTACATCCATGTCAACGTCCTGGTTATGGTATCATACCACAGTTTCCCAAGAGATTACCACTGGGGGGAACCATAAAGGGTACACCAGATCTATCTGTATTATTTCTTACAATTGCATGTGAGTCTATAATTAGCTGGTTCTTTCAAAGAAGTGCCAAAATTAATCTTAGGACAGAATAACAAACCTCCATGGAAATCTTCCATGTGATCAAGAAATATTCCCAGGGTCATGGTCTGGAAAGAGAACTGGCAGAGGGAGTAAAAAAGGCGTAAAATAATTTTGATTTTTAGAGGAATCCCAGGATAGAAACAGGAAAGAAGTTAGGAAATAAAGGGGAGAAGATGCATAGGAGTTGAAAATCAGAGGTTGGGTCATATTGGGAGAGTCTTAAGCAATAAATAAGGCCAGAGAGAAATTCCATGGAAATGACTGAGGTATTTAAGAAAAGGCTATCTAATATTTAGTTATTAGTATATAATACAGTATATCATACAACAACCCTCCAGGAACAGCATCTTTTTATTGTTGCTAGTGTTTCTTTGAGAGATTTTGAAGGAGAAATGGTCATAGTTTATATTAAGCATGATGAAAAGCAGAGAAAAATCTTCCTAAATTGATACTTTAATGAGAACAAGGTTCAGTAGAAATAGAAAAGTTGAATTAGAGATGAACAGGAGAAAAGACCACAGAGCTGTGCAGAAATTTAAAGGCACCCTGAATATCACTTCTATAGTATGTAAGGTATTGAAGATACAGCCTCTATTTGTAACTATATTAAAATTGTTAAAGAAGAAATGCTCCCCAAAGACTGAGGGACCAGTGGATTGCCTAGTGACAGACACTCAGGTTATATAAGTATATTCTTAATTTGAGCATTAGTATTGATTGTGTTCTTTAGAGTCACAAAGATAGTCATGTGCCAAGTACTAAGACCTAATCCTGAACTGTGATCTCTGAGCTCCAAGTCCACTGTTGCTGTAGGCTCATCCTTCTGATGCAGGAACTGGGGTTTTGCACACACATCCCTCCTTTACCAGCTGGCTCCCTGCTGGGTTCCACCAATAGGGAACCTTCAGAGGAGAAGGAAGGAAGAAGGAAGGGAAGGCTGGTCCTTTCCTAGGTGCTTGCTGCCTTGTCAGCATTACTCTGGCAAGTGCTGTTCCCTGGGTCCAGGCTCCAGTTGTGGTTTTATTGTTTTTTCTCATCAGTCTCAGAACCAACTGCACCCTGGTTCTGAGACTGCTGAGAAAAAGTTTTCCAGATACGAAAACTAAGCAGGTTGCAATACCTATCCCCCCACCCAGAGACCTGCATCCCACTCCACCTGGCCTTCTCCCCGCACTTCTGAATTGAAACTCTAATTTCCTCTTTTTGCTGCTCCATCTCTTCCCTTGTAGCTGTTTTCTACAACTACTCTCCTCGTGTTACCTCAGCAGTCCTTTTTCCCCTTTTCTGTTTTTCAATATATTTTAAAACAAATCCTCATACTACATTCTTTTTCAGTTGAAATACCTGGTATGTTTCCTTTTTCTTTTTCTTTCTTATTTATTTATTTTTTTTTTTTTTGAGATGGAGCCTCAAGCTATCCTCCTGGGTAGAGTGCCGTGGCATCACACTCAGAGCAACCTCCAACTCCTGGGCTCAAGCGAGTCTCCTGCCTCAGCCTCCCAAGTAGCTGGGACCACAGGTGCCCGCCACAACGCCTGGCCATTTTTTTAGTTGCAGCCCTCATTGTTGTTTGGCGGGCTGGGCTGGGGATTCAAACCCGCCACCTTAGGCATATGTGGCTGGCGCCTCAGCCACTTAAACCACAGGCCCCGAGCCGGTTTCCTTTTTCTTGACCAGGCTCCGACCTTATAACCATATAAATTATATTCATAGGTGGAAGATTGGAAGACGTTTATAAAAACCAATAGAGACAAGTCGTAGGCTTGTAGATGTACACACTGAAAAAGTCTCAATTCCTTTGAAAGTGGTGGACAACAGAACTAGGTTAGTAGTTTAGTACTGCATGGTGTACCATCCTAAATCAGTAAACTTGTATCCAGTCTGTTATGATGGTATGGCAGAAATGGTTTTACTAGAAAATTTGTAGTGGTCATTGAGGGTTGGAAAGACTCAAGTTGAGACCTCAATTTTGACTTAAATGGTGCTCTTGTGGGTCATAAACAGCCACTTACCATTTCATGGATACGTTTCATCTCAGCCCTTAGTCGCCATAGTGTTTATTCCAAGCACATAAGCATGCTAGTTGTAATTGAGATCTAGATCCAGATTTCAGTCTAACGTGGGAGACCTGTGTATAAAGACTAAGTATACTCTAGTGCTTCACTGGGTGGCCTGAGGAATTAAAGATTAATTCAGGGAAGTGTTGGAAGGTTACTGGCTTTTTGAGAATGGACTTAATGAGAGACAGAGAAGCTTGGGCTAAGAAAGATGCTTAAGGTAATATTTCCTGAGTTGGAAAATTCCTATCTTGGTAACATCTTCCTCTCCTGTTATTGGTGGATTAGCTTATGCTAAAGAGAAATTTGTTGTTTCATGTAAACTGAAAGACCTAGGGTTAGTTCCTTGCAAAGTATAGCTTAATACAGGGCTCAAGTGACGTTGCAGGACCTATCGTGGGTTCTGATTCTTCAGGGCTGCCTAACTTCTGAATCTGAAGCTTCACATTTGCTTCATTTCCTTCCTGTCTAGCAGTTGGGAGAGTCTGTTTTCCTGAGACTTCAAATGTAAGTATTCAATTTGCATTTTCTTTGGTGGACTTACTTTGGGACATGCGCCTAATTTTATAGCACAGCAAATCAGATTGGAAGGAATGAAGTGACTGGGCTGGACTGGACAGCATGTCCCACTTTTGTATTCATTAAATGAAATCAACTTTTACCTCAAAAATACGAGATGGAAGCAGGCAAAGTGAAATGGGGGTACCAGTGCCACAGAATAAGTGATTTAGGGCAAATAAAACCCAAATACAGCTATATTTTATTTCCTTTACAAAGTCATGCTGATGCTCCTCTGAGTACTAACATCTTTTCATATCTCTGAGTTGGCGTCTCTACCTTCAGAATGCCTAGCAGCTACGTGGCTAATCTGAAGTTGAGTCAGCTTCGTCCTTGTTGTAGTCACTGAGGATTCATCACTGTTTAAGATCGACCTCCATACATGAAGTTGTGGGTGGTGCATAATAGACTGTGCTGTTGCCTTTTTAAGGGCAGTGATAGGGCTCTTGAGAAAATATAATTTAGCAGACTGTACAGTCTGTGCTCTCATAATTGCAATGGAGATGTTTGACTCCCAATCAGGAAAATAAAATTTAATAAGATGACCCATCCATAGGTCCCCTTGCTGCTGATTACAGAATTAGCAATGTCCAATTTAGAAGAGCAAGCAGGACATTTTGAGGCTTAGCTGTCCTTATGGTACAGCTAGATGAGTCAGCCTACATATTGACACTAACTGGGGCCCTACTTCTGCAGAGGACGGGAAGAGGAAGGTGCTTCTCTGACACAAGGAGAGCAGGTTGTGGAGAAATTGGATTGCTGATGATAATACTAAGATCCAAACCAGTTATATATTATTATTTTCTGAAAAAAGAAACCATTTGGGGAGCATAGGAAACTCTACAAAGATAGCATGATCATGCTGGTAGATAACTAAACTGGCAAGACTCCTATCCTACCCTGGCAGGGTAAAAAATCCTTGCATAAACCTCTCTCCAAGGTGCCTTCCTGCTGTGGTTCCCTTTCCCACGACAGCAGCAAACCCTCTTTCCTGAGCTCTGAATCTTTGCCTTCTTGCCTCAATCCCTTTCTTAGCAAATATGTGCTGTCCATGACCATAGTGGATAAGCATAGGCTGGATGTCAGAACCAAATTTAGGAATCTGGAATTGAGACACAGAGTGTGCAAACAATTTAGCCTTGAGAAGTAGAACTAGAAGTTCATGCACGAGGCTTCTTGTGCATATTTTCATTTCAATCCAGTTACATAGTAAAGTACGAGACTACCATTCTCTTTCCCCTTCACTACTCCTGAGCATCACGCAAATGCCCTTTCTCCTTTGCTTCCCTCCCCTTTTAACTTACAGGAAATGGAGGTGTTGCTTCATTAATCAGGGAACACATATACCCTCATTTTATTCTTGCCCAACTATTAAACACAGAGAACATAGGCAAAAATTATAAAGGTATTTAATGTACTTGCTAAGGAAAGGGTTACAGATGTCAAAAGTTCTTAATATACTTTGGATTTAACACATTCATTCTCTTTGAATCATAAAAGCTAACAGAAGGCACAGATACCATGGGTAATCCAACTGTAATCTCTCTTTGGTTTTGAAAATTGTTCTGTTCTGACACTTGAATATGGGTGTGCCTGGTGTTCAGGGAATTTGCAACAGAGAGGCAGCCATATGGTACCTGGTGGCCAGTGGCCTCTGAAAAAACAAATAATTTGTCAATCCTACCTTCTGGTGAATACCTCCCTGCTCTGGAAGAAGTAGACACATTCCCTAACCCAGGGCAAAGCAGCAGCCTGAGTGGAATTGTCATGCCCTCTCATCTTCTGTGGCACTCTTTCTTGTCGTATTTACACTAAGGATGACAGATGTAACGGAAGAGTCTCAAACAGAAATAGAATACTCAAACACCTTGCATGTTTCCTCCTTTCCTCCCTCTCTTCCATAATGGCACATGTTTAATTCTCTTTGGGAGCCCAGGGTTTAGGATTTTGAAATATTACCCCTGTCTTTCAAGATGTTGTTGAGTTTACTGTCCATTTGAAGGTTTTAAAAATTAAAAGGAATTTAAATGGTAGCTAAAATAGTTGTATAAATGATTATTTCAAATATAATAAATATCACCTAAAATTTAACTTCCATTTAGACTGACTTAAATAATAAGAGTTTGCTCACACCTGGAAAGTGTGAGATCTTTAACAAGAATGATATACATGTGTATATGAAAGGGTATCCGTGCTAAATTGCTAAAAGGAAATGACAGGCTACAGCATATGGGGCGTGGCACTGTCTTCTACTACCTCGCTGACTAGCTAACTAAATACAAAAAATTAATATCAATGAAGGAAAAAAGTCTGGAAGAAATTTACCACGTTGTTAACAGTGGTTAGCTCAGCAGAATAGAATTGAATGGGAATGAGGAGCTTTTACTTTTTATCCTGTGTCTTTCAAAATACGGTAGAGAAACAAGTGCTTTAGTGTTTTTATTTTTATATTAAGACACTGAATGTCTTTGGAACTCCTTATAGTCTTATTTGAAAACACAAGATTTTAAAAATATTTTTTGTATTTATTTATAAAATATGAGTAAATGTATCTAAAATACCTCTTATCTACCCTTAAGTTTATAATAATAAATAATAATATCAGCACACTGATAATATTTTAGTAAACCATTGAATTGTTTTCTATCTTTGTGTATTTTACTCCTTGATCTACTTTTGTTCACTTAAAAAAATCTTAGCAGTTTGTTTTGACATTTACTTAAAATTTTAACTTTAGATTTAGTCACATTTAAATGCATTTGAAGGTATCTTTAATAGTTACCCAAATCATACACAATAATGCTAAACTTAATGCCATTAGGTGGCAGGATGTGTGTATCACTGGGGAGACTGGATTTAGAACAACTTTCAATTTTTTTAATTAAGAACACATGATCACATGCACAGACTCTCACAAGGGTTTTCGTCATATAGGCTGAAACTATCTTTTGATAAATTAGTGTTATTCAAATGGCTTTACCAGAAGTGATTTCTTACTAAAAGCATAATGTAAAAAAAGAGAAAAGTAGTTAAAACGTATTGAATACTTATCATTTGCTCAGTACATATATTACCACATTTGGTCCCATTACAAGAACGACGGTGCCTACTGTTACCATATGTTGCAGACCAGAACACAGGCAGAGAAGTTAAGTAACTTGTCTAAGGCTGCACTACAAGGGAGTTACAGAAAGGTATTTAAAGACAGGTAGGGTTGCACGTAGATTTATAAGCAATGTCACCCTAGAAATGAAGAGAGAGGCCAGTTTCCCCAGGAGTACCAGGAAGACTTTTTAGATTAGAGGCTTTGTTGTTCCATGTTGTGTGTGCTCTGTGGTTAAGGGATGAGCATGGGGATTAGCTATTAAGGAAAGGAAAATGTTCCATTTAAAGAACTCAGCGCAGGGTGATAAATCACTCTGTAGGCAACCCATCTCTAGATAAAATGCAAAATAGAATATTAATAGTATTTTTCAAAAGAAAGGAAATTATTTATAATGCAACTATCTTAAAAATGATTCTCAAGCCCATATTGAGCACTGGCTCTGTGAATGCCCCCTTCTGGGGACAGGGTGTAGGGATTCAGTCTACGTAACTCCTACCTTCAAGTAGCGCACACTCTAGTCATGGACAGGTGAGAATATTTACATAAGTCTATCATATAGTCGTGAGTATATATTTGTATCTCAAGCTGTATGTTCAGCAGGAGGCCTCTTTCTGAGTAATCACCACCTGTGATTATTCCTCATAAGCCTCCTGAGAGAGAAGAATATCAAGAAAAACAGCTAGAACCGTATATCCAAATTCTGTTCGTACTTTGCCATACAGACACAAATCGACATGTCATCATGTTTTTTATCTCCACCCTTCTGAGTAGACTCTCTGTTTGGTAAGATCTATTTCCTCTGCTGCTGCTGCTACCACTGCTGCTATTCTAGAATGCATAAGACACACTAAGCCAGCCTGGGCTCCCTGGGAAAGTGGGTGAGGTTGTATAAATGAAGCCTGGTGAAAGCAAGGGCAGTAGCTCTGTGCTGTAATCATCTTTGTCACTGACAAATGAATCCTCCTTCACAGGTTGGCTGGGTGGGCCCTGTGAGGACAGCTTGCCTTTGCTCATCACCGTGTAATAAAGCCCAACTCCTGAGCAGCACTGACCCCAGGCTGTCACCTGCCAGCTCATTCTTAGCTTCATTTAGACCCATCGACAGTGGCATAGCCTCTCTCTTTGAAACTCAGGATTCCTTTTATGTTCTCAATGGGTAAATTCTTTGGAACTCTTGATTTATTGAGAGTTATAGTTAGAAAATTCTTGAGCAATGAGTTGGTATTCTTTCTTCACAGATGAGACCCAGAAATGTGAGCTAACCTTCCCGAAGTCAACACAGCTGTGGGAAGCTGAGGGCGCTAGTCAATTATCTCCTAGCTTCAAGGGCAGAATGTTTCCACTATATTTTACTTGACAGTAGTTTGGTAACATGTTGTAATTTTTAATCTTAGAGGATGCAATAACATTTCTGAAATTCCATCAGGAACATAAGTTTGAAGCTTTTGAAACAGAGATATGAAAGGGAAATTAGGCCTGGAAAGATCCAATTATAGAAATGTGAGGTTGACAATTATGACAGCCAAAGAGGGTGGTGGAGATTCTTTTACTGGTTGGACCTGTTTGCTCCTTATCTGTGTAGGATCAACTAAAGTTGCACTAAGGTTCAGATGTACGCCACGGGTTAACATATTGCCCCTCCCAGTGCTGCCTTAAGGATACGTGAATGGGGTTTGGACAGGTAGAAGTAGGAGGTTATTCTGACATCAACTATCCTCTCCTGCTTTGCTTAAGGCCACTGTTCGCTCCATAAAGCCTTGCTGATTGTAAGATAGTACACATCAATGTTAACAGAGACCTTAGATATCTCCAGGTCAAAATCAATGTGGAAAATCCTTTCAGATCCCTTGTGTAGTTGATCCTACACAAATGTTTTAAACTTTGTTTGACCATGAGTGACAAGAAGCATATTACCGCAGCAGCCAGCCTGTCCTCCAATTGGATAACTTAACAAGAAAGTATCACCCTTGTCCAGTCATCTGCCTCCTGTAACATTTACCCACTGCCTGCCTCCAGGGAGTATGAGACTACTCTTTGGGACTTGTAAACTGATAGACTCATCCTTTGATTTTCTTGCCCTGTAACCAGGCAAGATCATCTCTCCACTTGAAGTCACCAGTCCTTTCTCAGAAAAGCTTCATTAAACAAACATTTCTTGTACACTTACTCTATGCCTAGATTGTGCTAAGAGCTGAGAACTGAGTAGATATGAGATTGTCCTCATTAGTTAGTAATTTAGATATTTAGAAAAACAATTATAGTGCAACATAACATGCTCAGTGATAAGAATTATAAACTGGAGACACAGAGAAAGGAATGACCAAGTATGCCTAACATAACATCTGAAGCCTGGTGGCTGCTCAATAGATATTTGTAGAAAACATCAGTTCCTGAGGTTAGCCGTCAGGGGAGGGTGATTAAAGAGTATTGAACATGAGTTGGCATTTGAACTAAGCTTTTGAAAACTAATACTTATGACCTATACCAATTGAGAAGTTCTAAGCTCAAATATATTTTACTTTTCTAGTGCACTTGGATCTTGGAATGAGTGAAGGAAGGTTTGGTAGATTTTCAAGGTAGAAACTACAACCCCTTCTTCTGGTTTTCTGTGTTCCCACTGGAGCTGCCACCAGAAAAAGGCCCTCTTTGCTTTTGCTGGTTCAGGACTTCACCATCTCTACCTCACTTAGTCCTCCTCTCCATCGACTCAGCATGCACATCCTCAAAAGTGTCTTCCCAAGCCCCAAGTGATCCACAGCCCCAAGGCCACATGGAATTACAGAACTTCTGGCCCCTCTCCCCTACACACTCTCTACAACCACAGACTAAAAATAAGATCCCAGAAGAGGACAAGGCAAGAAGACAGACAAATATAAAACCAGGCTTCAGGTGGAACAAGAAATGTCCATTTGTTCCTAAATGCACACACTCAGAGCACACATACAGAGTACACATAGCGAGGGCAGAGGGAAAGTGGAAAAACTCAGTCTTTGGAATAAGATAGGCATAGATTCGAACCAAGCCTCTACTACTTACTACCTGTGTAAAGACATGACCTCTTCATCTTCTAATGCCTCAGTTTCCTCACTTGTAAAAAGATAAGAAGAGTTCCCATCCCACAGAGCTGTTATAGCAGCATTTGAGAGAATGTCTGTAAAGTGCCCTTTCTCCTCCAGGGTAGAGGGAGGCTTGCTTTTATCTCTCAAAACCTATTGCCTAGCAAAGTAGAGCAAATGCCCCCTTTACTATGGATTCACCATTACAAAAAGCCCCACTCCCACAAAGGTGCTACCAATGTCACCTCTCTATTAGACATTTGCTCAACAGGGAGAAGGGCACCAGTTAGTATCCCAGTTTATGACCTCGAAGGACAATTTTGCAAACCACCACACTTTCTCATAAATATTGCATGAACTGAGATGTTTTCTGAGAGTTTGGTATTTGAGTTCAAGGCTGAGAATTGTTAACCCTTGTATCAGGTTAAGTGCCCTGCACTGGCAAAGGTTTTCACAAAGTGGGGTACATATCAGTGGGATGTGAGAAGGGGACAGGTTTTCATGGCACATGCCTTTTGAGTTCAAATACACATTCCATCACTTGCAAAATTTGAGAAACAATTTAATCTCCCAAACTATTCCTCTTTCATAAGTCAAATAAGAAAAACAATAGCTTCCTCATAAGTGTGTTATGGCATTCACTAAAATACATCAGCAAAGAACTTACAGCAATGCCAGGCATCTCATGTACACTGTCCTCCGTGTGTGTGTATTTTCTTAGACCTTTTTTGTTTTGTCCTCTGAAATTAAAGGAGGCCTAGAGAGGTCTTATTTTCCTTTTGATCTTATCTTTGATCACTCTCTGACCTGGGGGAGGTAGCCATAATAAGAAGAGCCACCAACTAGTGTGTTTGGAAACATTAACTATTTTCTCCAAGGCTATGATTTCTGAACTACAAAGTTGTGATGCAAATGGAAACTTCACAGTATTGCCCTGAGAATTAAATGAAGGAGCAGGCACTAAATTAATGGTAGCGATGGTTATTAATGGTATCATTAAATGCATCTAACCAGACTGACTCACCTCTTTTCTGAAACAACTTCAGAATTATTGGTGTGCATGAGAAATAATACCACCATCTTATTAAAAACTTATCTGCATTAGGTTGTCAAAAAGCAACCAAACACACAATTGTTTTTTCTTTTGCTTATTGGAGTGAAATCCAAATACTATTACCTTCTATTTTCTTGTGCTGATTCTATTTGTTTGTAAGCCCCTCTAATGAATTAAGTTTATGCTTAAGGGCAAAAGAAATGAAGAAATTATTTCTAATTCAAGTTTTGGAATCTAAGAAGATTTAAAAAGTGCCCTGCTGCTTCCTGAATAAATCCTCTGAAAAATAGGGGGGAAAGGCAATCTCCTTGATGAATGAGTTTCCCTGGAGTTTCCACTGAGTTACAGCACTTTGGAAGGATGATTTGCCCTTCTGGTTTCATCCTCAAAGTCGTGATAATTAATACTCCTACTAACGAAGTAGCAAATATCATTACTTCCATCACACCAGCATGATGAAAATTCATATAAATTAGTCATTTCTAAAAATGTGCATATCTTATTTGGAAGGGTACAGCTAAGATGATTAAATAAGTTGTTGTCATGTACTGGTCAAACTCAAAATTAATAAACCAGTCAGATAAAAGCCGTGACTATTTCTCTCTCTCCTTCCTCCTCTCCCTACTGTGCTTGGTTCAGTTTTTTTCTTCCTTCCTTTCTTCCTCCTCCTCTCTCTTGCTCTCTGCTCCTTCTCTCTGTCTACCCTATTCCCTTCTCTCTTTCCACCTCTCCACTTCATCCCTTCCATCTTATTGCCCTTCCTCTGTTCATCCCTTTCGTTTCTTCTCTTTTCCTCCCCTCCCTTCCTTTCCTAGTGTTGCTTCCATCTCCCTTCTTTCCTTACTTACTTTCTTCCTTTAAATTACTTTCTGAGTGTGAGCATATTCTAGATGCTGTATAAGGTTGTTGGAAGTTTCGATATACTACAGTCCTCATATTACAAATTTGCTCAATGCTTTGCTGAGTGCAAAGAATTTTGGCTCCTTCATTTAAAAAGTGAAAGAGAGCTATGGAGACTGGCCTAATTATCTTTTTTTCATATGAGAAATATGAAGCTGAGACAACTTGAATGACTTGTCTAATAAGAATATAATAGGGCAATTAAGGCTTGCCCTTTATCAAAAGGGTGAAAAGGATAAGTGGGAAAATTCCACATGGAAAAACATTTCTACAGAGGAAAAAAAAGAGTTCTCTTCGAATGAAGCAGGTAGAGCACTTTTTCTCCCTAAGAGTTACCTTCCTCCTTAATATTTAAAATAGGCAGCTTGATGTTTTTAAAATAAAAAAAAATGTGAAATAAAGATAATTCCAAAATAATAGAATCCTCCTCGTGAGAGGGTTTGCACTGTGGGGTTGGCTGGTAAATTTACCAGTATATTCTTTCTACTTTTAAGCCTTCACAATCTGTCTCCCTAATTCAATATAATTACCATCTAAACTGTGACACAGTGCATGAAGTATCTTGGCATGGAGGTAGTGTTTATTGTGTTCTGGAAATATTTGCAGCCATATAAGTTAGATGCTATTATGAAATCAGTCTACAACTGTTTAAATTCCCTACTTAGAACATGTTTGAAACATTCTCTTCAGAACAGAGGGTACAGGTGGTTCTGAGAACACCCATCATTTTTCCGTTGATCTGGCAGCCATTCTGCTCCTTCTGTGTCGCTGGCAGAATTCCAGGTCTGCTCAGCTGTAGCCCTGTGCTCAGGTGCCCAGTGGCCTAGAAGACTAGATCTTCTCTTCAATAGTTTTCATGGAATACAATCCTTCAAAAGCAAGATTTATAGCTATGTTGAAATAAACTCTCTCCTATCCAAAAAAAAAAAAAGAAAGAAAGAAAGAAAGAAAGAAACATCTGCTAATCAATATTTTTACTTAGTTATTCATTCAAAAATATTATTGAGGGATTACTATGTGCTAGGCATGTGCTAGGGCCTGAGGATGCAAAGATGAATAAGATCAATCTCCAAGCTCAAGGGGTTTACAACTGGTCAAAGAGAAAAAAGGCAAAGGGCACTTATAGTACAGAGAGAGCATTATCGTAAAATACATATATTCATATACACATACACACATATATACATGTATATATACACGCACACATGCATGCACACAGTTACTCCTTGACTTTTGTTATATCACAATAAACCCATCATATGAATAAAATATGGTATAGCTATACCATGGAATGTTATTCAGCCATAAAAATAGATGGAGACTTTGCATCTTTTGTATTTATCTGGATGAATTTAGAGAACATTCTTCTGGGTAAAGTACCTCAAGAATGGAAAAACCAGCCTATCATGTACTCAATATTAAGTTGAAACTAGATGATTTACAACTACAGGCCCACATGAGAAAAAAGCACAGTGAAATTGAAGAAGTGGGGAAAGGAGTGTGTTAGGTGAGTTCCCACCTAACAGGTGCAATGTAGGCATACATGGCATACTTCCCGGGTGAAGGATTCAACTACACTTGGACTTTGTCTTACAAACTCAAACAATGTAATCTAATCACGTGTATCCTCATCTTAATCTGAAAAGAAAAACAATAGGCTTATCATAAATTGAAAATATTGGAAGTCAAAAATGCACTTAACACAACTTACCTACTGAACATCATAACTTAGCTGGGCCTCCATTAAATGTGTTCAGAACACTTACATTAGCCCAAAGTTAGGCAAAACAATCTGGCAACACAGTATATTGTAGAATATTGGTTGTTTACCCTTGACTTGATAATTCAAAATTCAAAGTACACTTCCTATTTAATGTGTATTACTTTTGCACCATCATAAATTATACAAAATTCAGTCAAACTACCATATGTCAGGGACTATTAGTAGTTACAAGTGTAAGTATAGTATAAATTTTATTTATACATATATATAAATATTTTATAGCATTGTGTTAGAAGGGATGTTTAAGTTTGCCTTAGAGTTTAGGGAAAGATTCCCATAGAAGATGATGTCTAAACTGAGTAATAAGAGACAATTACTGGGATAGCAAACAGGTATCGCCTTCTATGTCAACTTCTATCAATTAGTAGTTGCCCTAAGAATATGGTATTAAAAAAAGAATCTAGTTTTCTAGGTGTTGTTCTTCCTAATGAAATAGATTAACAAGAACTAGACTTAGGTTATTAACTAAAAAACTAAAAAAAAGAGAGAGAAAATATAGGAAACATCAATTCTGAAAAAGGTAAAATTCTTACTGCCTAAGGTAATTTTTATCAATAAAGAATGATCAATAAGAGACAGGGAATAATGAAGATCAGCCCTATAATTGGTCAAACTTGCCACCTTGAGGAAACTTCAGGGACATCATGCAGCGAAGAATGAAATCCAGGAATATCCCAGCAATTTCCCTGAGGTGGAAAGAGAGCTAGGAGTCTGGGAAAGGAAAGTTGATCAGAATTTTCAGTTCAGAATATCAGAGAAGATAGAGCTGTATGCAGAAAGACTGCTGAGCTTAGCCAATTCTTCCTCTCACACACAGTTCTCAGAATAGCTGTAGAATGTGAAGAGTATGCAGGGTCCTGAAGCAAGGAACTAAGGAAGAACTTTCTAGAAAAGTCTGGGTTTTATCATCATCCTTCCTAAAAGAGAGGGATGGAGGTAGGGGGATGTGAGATCACGGTGTGTAACACACCTCTTGGGGGCAGGACACAATTATAAGAGGGACTTTACCTAACAAATGTAAGCAGTATAACCTGGTTCTTTGCACCCTTAATGAAGTCCCAACAATAAAAAAAGAAGAAGGAGGTGGAGGAGGAGGAGGAGTAGAAGGACCTCCTCCTCCTCCTCTTCCTTTTTCTTCTTCTTCTCCTTCTACTGAGTAAGAAGAGTATCATGAGCAAGCCAAATATCATGAGATTACAAACCCAGAGCAGGATGCTTAGAGTTCTGTTAATTTTGTGGGGATGTGAAGATGGAGCTCCATCCTCCATGGGCAGCTTTCCTGAGTCTTTGGGGATCGAATTTCCATGGACCATAGGTTTCTGTCAATTCTTACTGCCTAAGTTGCTTTGCCTAATTTGTTGTGTGAGTGTTCTATCTCACGCAACATATTCTGGCAGCTGGACTTGTGTTAAATCTTAGGTAGCTAAGTTTATGCAAAACCTTCCATATCTATGATGCTTAGGAGAAGTTGGTAAGGTATTCACAGTTCTCTACTAGGATTGATACTGGTATATGGACTTTACAGGGCAGAGAAACCTGGAATAATCATATTGAATGTTCTGAAGAAGAAAACCTGCCAACCAAAAATACTTTATGTAGCAAATCTGACCTTCAGAAATGGAGAGATAAAAACTTACCTTGACAAAACCTGAGGCAGTTCAGTAACACACCAGACCTATCTTAAAGAAAATGCTAAAAAGAGTTTTCAACTTGAAAAAAAATCACTAATGAGAATTATGAAAGTATAAAATTCACTGGTAAAATTGAGTACACAGTCAAATTCAGAATACTTGAATACTGTAGCAGGGGCATGTAAATTACTCACATCTTTGGTATGAAGGTTAAAAGACAAAATTATTAAGATGATAATAATCACAAGAATTTAATAATGGATATACAATATAAAAAGATAAAAACTGTGACATCAAAACTGCAAAAATGTGTATGGGGTAGAGTAAAAGTACAAAGTTTATTTATGTGGTGAAATTTCAATTGTTAGGCCAGGCATGGTGGCTTATGCCTATAATCCTAGCATTCTTGAAAGGCCAAGGCAGGAGGACTTCTTGAGCTCAGGAGTTTAAGACTAGCCTGGACAAAAGTGACACCCCATTTCTACTAAAAATAGGAAAAGAAAGTTAGTCAGAAGTTGTGGTGGGCACCTGTGGTCCCAGGTATAGGGAAGGATGAGGCAGGAGAATCACAAGAGACCAAGAATTTGAAGTTACTGTGAGAGTTAGGCTGATGCCAGGGCACTTTAGCCTGGGGCAACAGAGCAATAGAGTAGACTTTGCCCTCCTCTCCTCCAAAAGGAAGGAAATTTAGGTTGTTATTAGCTTAAAATAGCCTGTTAAAACTATAAAATGTTTTTTGTAAGCCTCTTTGTGAACACAAAGGAAAAACCCTTAGTAGATACACAAAAGATAAAAATGTAAGGAATCAAAGCATACCACTAGAGAAAATCATCTATCCAAAAAAGGAAAACACGGCCTGGGCGAACATTTTATGAAGAGGACACCCCGGGCAATTGAAGCATCATCAAAAATACACTATTGGGACCTGATCAAACTAAAGAGCTTCTGCACAGCCAAGAACACAGTAAGTAAGGCAAGCAGACAGCCATCAGA
>CAUYTI010026949.1:0-15717 GCA_963575145.1 Galago senegalensis
TTTTTGGAGACAGAGCCTCAAGCTGTCCCCCTGGGTAGAGTGCTGTGGCATTACAGCTCACAGCAACCTCCAAATCCTGGGCTCAAGCGAGTCTCTTGCCTCCGCCTCCCAAGTAGCTGGGACCACAGGCGCCCGCCACAATGCCCGGCTATTTTTTGGTTGCAGCCTTCGTTGTTTGGCGGGTCCGGGCTGGGGATACGAACCCGCCACCTTAGGTGTACGTGGCTGGCGCCTTAGCCAGTTGAGCTATAGGTGCCGAGCCAGCAAAACCTGTTAGGTAGACTTTGCAAATATATGTGAATCTAACCCCAATTCTTACCTCCTCTTCCTTTTGCTCTCTAGCCCAAGTCACTGTGGCCACAATTCCCACAGAATGAATCCTTAAAAAGTGAGTCAGATTTTTTTCTTTCTTTCCTTTTTTATTTATTTATTTATTTTTTTTGAGACAGAGCCTCAAGCTGTCTCCCTGGGTAGAGTGCCCAGGCATCACAGCTCACAGCAACCTCCAACTCCTGGGCTCAAGTGATTCTCTTGCCTTAGCTTCCCAAGTAGCTGGGACTATAGGTGGCCACTACAACACCTGGCTATTTTTTGGTTGCAGCTGTCATTGTTGTTTGGCGGGTCCGGGCTGGGGATTCGAACCCGCCACCTTAGGTGTACGTGGCTGGTGCCTTAGCCGGTTGAGCTATAGGCGCCGAGCCAGATTGCCTAACTTCTTAAAGCAAGTTATCCAAGTTAATATTTTCATATTTATCATAAAGTTCACATTCTATTTTCAAAATGACCTCTTTAATTAACTTAAGATTATTTCTAAACATAATTCACCATCTGGCGATGAATTAGCCAAATGGAGAATTTAGAAAGGAAAATTCATTTACACAAATAAGGAACTAACTATATAATTTATTTTACTAGTTTAAGCAAATTATCATACCTCAACCATTCTACTAAAAATATTCTATTATTTCTATGATTTGAGCTGATATTTTTTCTTTCTTTTTTAAATTAAATCATAGCTGTGTACACTAGTGCAATCATGGGGTACAATGTGCTGGTTTTACATACAATTTGAAGTGCTTTCATCAAACTGGTCAACATAGCCTTCACCGCATTTTCTCAGTTATTGTGTTGAGACATTTATATTCTACACCTAGTAAATTTAAATTTCACATGTACCTTTGTAATATGTACCATAGGGGTGGTCCCACCAATTACTCTCCCTCCATCCATCTTCCCCTCTCCCTTGCCCTCCCTCTCACATTTCCCCTTCTTCTTGGGCTATAATTGGGTTATAGCTTTCATAAGAAAGCTATAAACTGGTTTCATAGTAAGACTGAGTACCTTGGATAGATATGTTTTCTTCCATTCTTGAGATACTTTGCTAAGAAGAATATGTTCCAGTTCCATCTGTGTAAAGATGTAAGAGGTAAAATCTCCATCTTTCTTTAAGGCTGCATCAGAGAAATGCAAATCAAAACCACTTTGAGATATCACCTAACTCCAGCAAGATTAGCCCACATCACAAAATCTCAAAACAGAGATGTTGAGCTGATATTTTGTACATTTTATCCTTTACGTGAAATGACTTTGTCTGATACTCTTCCAAAAATTAGTCAGTATTTGCGGGAGTGTTACAGAACACATCATCTGTCTTGGTGCCCATAGCACAGTTGTTATGGCGTTAGCCACATGCACTGAGGCTGGCCAGTTTGAACCCAGCCCCAGCTAGTTAAACAACAATGACAACTGCAAAAAAACAAAAATAGTTAGGCGTTGTGGCAGGTGCCTATAGTCCCAGCTACTTGGGAGGCTGAGGCAAGAGAATCACTTAAGCTCAAGAGTCTGAGGTTGCTGTGAGCACTCTATCGAGTGCCACATAGGGATACATCATCTTCAAGGTATCAGTGGTAGGTCTGTTGCAGAAATGGAGGTGCAGAGGGAGAAGAGACAATTTTTCCAGGGTATTTGCAAGTGTTCCCACCTTATAATTATAAAGACCCTATTAAACCTTTATTCTGTCCACTCCACGTTTTTTCTAAAATGTCCTGAAACAAGCAAATAACTGTATCCAAAACCACAGCTTAGGTCCAGCAATAGAAAGTGGAAGTGAAGCAGTGGACCCAACAATTTAGTCAGAAACTCCTGCCAGCTAATTCAACCTTTCATCTGAAGACTGAATGCTACGAATGCTATTTCCAGTACCTGTGGCAGATGGTCAGTGGAGGAGGAACTGTCCCGGTCAGTACATCTTCATCTTTAAATCCCCACATACAAGCCACAGATGGCAGTGGGAGTAGCACCTGGAGCATCCAGGGCTCTGAAAACAGACCTCGGTTGCCCCGAGAATTACTATTACAGATATGCCTGCCTTGTTTGCAAAAGAGCCAGAAGCTAAAGCCCTCCCTGAGATAATCATAATACTGAACCAAGAACATGTAAGGTCTAAAACTATGCATTTGCAAGGTGAGAATTATAGATCTGTTATATTTAAATCTCTACTCGAACATAGGTAAAAATCATCGTGACTTTGAGGAATTGTATGCTATTTCTTTAATATTTTGTTCCTTTCTTTGAATCCAGTAGCATGAATCCTTATAGGTAAAAAAGGAAACAAAAGTTTTATTATCTCTCCCCTTCTTGAAAATGACTATTATTGTTATTATCAATTGAAGTTCACAGGATGAAGCCATCCTGCAAGCATGTTTTACATGTATTTTTTCTGCCAACAGTTATTACAGAATTAGCCATGGATATTTAAAAGTCAGGAGGTGTCCTCCCCAAAATTCATTTCTGGTAACTGTCTTCCATTCCACATTACCCAGGTTGTTGGCTGATTTGAGCCCCAGTGGGGACCGTGTCTTTGCCAGTTTGCCATGATGCCAGACGGTTTCTAATGTCGTGCAACTGCCCTACATCACTCATCACCTGCCTGCGCTCTCACTGAGGACGTTTGAAACACAGAGATCTCAAACTAGAAGATGCCTCAGATCACCTAGCTGCCTTGTTGAAGCAGATTCTTCCGCCCATCCCCAGTTTCTGATACAGTAACTCCTTGGGGCTCAAAGCATTGCAAATGTACTTCTAAAAGTTTCTAGCTGATGCTAATGATCATTATCTGGAGATCAAACTTTGAGACTGATTTATCTAGAATCAAATTTAATATACTAATATTTATAGGAAATTCTTGGGACCAATATCAAAATCTATGCAGTGTATGAGAAGAAAAAGCTCCCTCAACTCTAACTCCATTACTTACTGAATCAGTTTGCTAGAACTGCTATAACAAGACACTCAGACCACCAACTATGTGATCAGAGAAATAGAAATTACATTTTTCCCAGTTTTGGAGACTAGCGATTAAAGATCGGGGTTGCTAGCAAAGTTGGACGCCTTTGAACTCTCTCTTCTTGACTTGTAGATGGCCACCCTCCTGCCTCTTCATCCCTGGGTCCATGAGTTCCCCAGGTCTTTTCCTCTTCTTTGAAGGATTCCAGCTATATTGAATTAACATCCCACCCTTATGGCCTCATTTTAATTTAAACACTTTTTCAAAAACCTTGTCTTTAAATATGGTTGCACTAGCAGGTGGAATTTTGACATACGAATTTTTGCAGGACACAGTTTATCCCTTAATATTGAGGTAAAGTAATCACAAGGAGTAGAAACTTCAACTTAGATTAGCTGATTTTTATATAGATTTTATGCTTTCTTAACCATATCTTCCAAGGAACTGGAAATTCCATGTAGGCATATTTCTACTGATGAAAAAAAAATATGGCAAGGTAATAGTCAGTGTTGCTGTACCCAGTGATTAGATTTACTCTTAGGAAAACATACTTCTTTTTTCTAGATGTGTGGAACTATTCATATCCACACTATATTTAAATCTTATAGTCCTTAATGGAATATTTGTCCAAACTTCCGTTATGGCAAAGAAGCATAAAATTAAAATCAGTATAAACTTCACTATCCATATTTCTTCCATTACTGACTAGTAAACATTTTTAAAAACTTAGGGTGGTGCCTGTGGCTCAAAGGAGTAGGGCACCAGCCCCATATACCAGAGGTGGCAGGTTCAACCCCAGCCCTGGCCAAAAACTGCAAAAAAAAACTTAAAAAAACATTCTTATGTATATCTCTCTGCCTCTCCCTCTTTCCAGCTTTCATTTTTCCCGTTTTCCCCTCATTTCTTCCTTCCCTTTTTTCCTTTCCCACTCCCTATCTCTTTCCTTCCCTCCATTTCTTTCCTTCCCTCCCCCCTTTCCTTGAGGAGTAGACAAGTATTAGGTCTTGGAAATGCAAATGCAAATGCATATTCTATGTGGAGTATGAATTTTTGACCATCAGTATTTCAGATTTTTTACTGGAACAATTTAAAAGGTTGAGATAAGACCCTGCATCTAGGATTTGTGTACATTCTCCATCTCTCGTCGGGGCTAATACAACATCCTCTGAGCTGGACCCTGATATATGTAAGTGTCTCCACTCACTGCTCACCCACACTGCTGTTCTTCTTTTCTATTCATCTACTCAGTACAAATTGATTTGGAAACTTCCTCTTTGGGTGCTTTTCCTTTCCCTGGAAACATCATTTCCCTTACGTAGCTGACTTTCTCTTTGCATTTAGCTCTCCAATGCCTATTTCTGACAGCTATCCTGGCACCCACACACCATATTGACCATCCAGATTGGAACCCTCCCACCTACTCGCACACACGAGTGTTCCACACTCCTTCATCCTGCTACTTTGTGTTTTTCCAGTTTTATATGATTATTTTTCTTCGACATTAAGTTGACTACATCTACAACACCTGTTTATTCACAATTTTATTTCTAGTACTCATCACTAGTGATAGGTATTCAGCAAGTAGTTAGTAAGTAAATAAGAGAAGAAAAAAAGAATTAAATATTTAGCAACAGTTGTTATAAAACTTGGTTACTTTATAGTGGAATGAGTGGCTAAGAAAGCACCTAAAAAAATGTCGGCAAATGATAGTGGCCATCATGAAGATTGATGAGGAAACATGACAGCCTAAAATCCCTTGAGAATTTTTAAGGGATTGGTTTGTATAAGTTAAGTGGGGCAGGAGGATTTTAAAACATGTGCAAGGGAGCATTCATTATAAACAATTTTGTTAGTATTCTCTAATTATTACCCACACAAATTATTTTATACCAGAGTTCAGTAGTTTAAATGTGTGGTATCATCTAATAATGACATCAGCCCTATAGACAGGTTTTACAGTTGCTGTATAGAGAAGATAACTGGGGCTCATAGACGACAGTTACTGTCCTCAAATCCTCTAGGTGGAAAGGGCAGGGCTTCCAGAAAGTTGTGCCCTTCTGACAAAAAATTGTATATGCTACAGTGATGGGGGTGCAGTGGGGCAGAGTGGCATTGATGAAATAAAATCAAACTGGAAACATTATATTGATATACTAAAAAAGTGTCAGTAACACTTCTGAAGGTTAAATAATGCTGTCAAATTCTTGTGAGATCCTCACAGCAGCAATGTTAGATCTATGGAAATTGTGGCTATGGAATTTAACTAATCAGCATTCTTTTTTTGAATTTCAGTTCTCCCATCTACCAACACTGGTCCTAATGGATGACATATCTTAAGTGAAACTGGGCTTTATTGGGATTTGAAATTCTGCCGTTCCCTGTATATCTGACATGTACTGATGTAAAAATATGAGTATTTATTTCCCAGGAAGAGCGGTGCTAGAGCCTTGGTGCACGTCAGAATCACCATGGGAATGTGAACATGATACGATCTATAAACCCTACCCTATGCAGTCCTACCAGAATTTTTGAGATGTGGTCAATCTCATAATAATAGTAATGAAACAACTGTATCTAATATTTATAACTAATAATTTAGATTTGTGACAGCCTTATTTTTTTCTTACTCTATGCTTTTTTCTCCAGCTTAATATATCCTACTTGATATTTGACTTTGTATTTAAGAATAAAAAGGTTCATAAAACGAGCAGTGCAGATACACACACATATGAATACATTCAATCTTTCTTGGAAAATTTATCATAAATTCTTATGTCTATTATTGTCCTTTGTGTCCCTTTAATCTTGACATACAATTACAAATGTAACACTAACTGTAAATAGAACAGATACTGACATCATATTTTTATTGATAGGTAAAATATACTAATAAAGATGAACATGTTAAGCATTAGTTCAAGAACTATTGGTTGACTGCATATTCTGGGTTAAACACTGTGACAGACGTGGGAAATATAATGTCAAATAATGTGTGATCCATGTCCTTAAGGGCCTTAAATTTCATTAACACAAAATTCCATTAAAGTGTAGTACGGAGTATTAAAGTAGTCTGCGCAGAGCACAAGTGGAGCAAAATGTAGGTTAGAATTAGGAGTGGGGGGTGGTGTGCAAGACAGAGAAACTTCATTTTCACGGTCAAAGTCACAGAATATAATAACAATTACTAATCTCATCTTATATACCTGAATTCGGAAGATTTTTTAAAAAAATCAATATAGGAGTTGGCTGCAGGGGGTTACATGACAAAGCTAGAGGCAAATAGCTTAAGTGGCACAGGAGAAAGAAATCCTCGAAGAGCATTCTACTGATAGAACACACGGGAATTTGTAATATAAAAAGAAGATAATAGAGATGAGACAAAAATAAATCTGAAGAATCCAGCCAGATAAATGGATGAAATCTATTTTCATACCTGAACATGAGGGGGAATTTGATATTGAGGAGAAACGTTCTTTCCTTGGAGATGCCATCACTTAAGGAATCTATATGTGTATTCAAAATGGGCTGCAAATTTCAATAGAAGTCTTACTACATTTTTAATCCCTAACTTAACATATCGTGCCTCTGAGGAAGCACCAAGAAAATACTCCTTTTCCCACTTAGCTTCTGAACTAATTGAAAGAGCAAAAAAAAGGAGAAGTAGGTGGAGGCCAGAATGTCACTTTATTACTGATGGGACATAAATGGAGAATAAGAAACAAAAAGCACTTCCTGACCCTAACCCTGGGGACTGGGCAGAGTCACTCGCCAGGAATACAGCCTTCTGTGACTTGCTCCACAGAGGAAAAAGATGCAGCTCAATTATTATTTACCATTATTTATCCCCAAAATGTATCAGATAAATCACAGCTCTCTACCAAGGGCAAAGGCACAATCAGGTGAATCTCTATATGAGCCAGAGGTCATGTTCAATGTTCCCATACCTGATATGTTTTATTTATCACTTGTTTTCTCCAAGAAATACAATACTCGGCTAGAAATGTGTTAAATTTTAAAAGTTGTTGATTATCTCATTGAATAAAAGTTCTTCAGGGAGGTAGCTCCAGAGTCTTGATTCAGTATCTCAGTATGGATAACTTTAAATTTATGTTCCTGTGATGTCTTGAGTTAACATTATGGTTTCAATGGATTGGCTACAGTTCTAAGTCTTCAGGTGACAGCAGCTATAAGCCCAGAGGATTAAATGATCTTCTTTTTGAGATTCTCTATTTGAGTTTCTCTGCTTTTACTCAAATATGTGAGCATTAACTTTCTCAGAAGCACAAATCAAATGTCATCTGATGTGTCAGTGGCCAAAATTTGGTTATCTTCGTACCCCTATTCTACTCACTGATAACTGGAAGTGGAACTTTCACAACTGGATAAGACCATCATCATTTACCCTTGAAGAGGTTGAATGAAACCATCGTTCATGAGCTTATTTTTGTTCACTATAAACCAGAAAAGTGAAAAAAAATCATAATTTTTGGTAAGAAAATTAAGAGCTTGAATAATGTTTACAAAATCATCTTTTCCCCCTCTGTCCCATTTCTCTTCTTATAATAAAGATTCAACTTTGGGGGATAAATGTAATAATATTTATTTATAGATAGAACCAAATACTGAAATTTCTAAATATTCCACGGAAATACAAAAGATTAATATAATTCAACTTTAGGTTATGTTGAATCATTCCAACAAAAATGAAAACATTATTAAAGTCAGTTTAGCCAATTAAACAAATAGAATGTCTTTAAAAAATAATATTCCCTATACAATTGAGTCATTCAGTCTTTTTATTCCCTATGAACAAAATATTATTTTCCTTTCCTTAAGGCAGTCACCTAAAGCAAACAGGTAAAAAGAAGTAAACCTTCTTTAAAATATGTCAAAATAAATATGCATATTTGAAATTCCACATTTTTCACATAAGCAACTAGAGAAACTTTCCATGAACAATAGTAATATGAATCCAAACTGAACTATTAATTGACACTATTATTACATTACGACTGATTATGATACTTGACTAAGACACAATATGGTAGCTGATTTCAATATTTAAGTGTAAATTTAAAAAAATAGCACTTTTGATTTAAACCAAACTTTTGAAAATAAATCTTTAATTTAATTGGTATACTTTAAATAGGATGTGAAAATTTTCAGAATGCCATGTGGTTGGGTGATTACCACAGGTCTGTGGTTCTTAATTATCCATATGAAGGCCAAATGAATCAGTACCCAAATGGGGGTGATTGTCACATTTACAAAAGAACATGACTCTCTGGATGGAGTTTTCTGCAAGCCTCATTTGCTATTACAAAGCCAGTAGTAGAGCATTTTAATACGAATGAGAATTGAAGGATGCAATGTTAGCCAAATACTGTCAGTTTGGGGGATATAGGCAATGTAGTAGAGAGTCACACATTTTCCAAAATTTGTTTTGGCAAATTTATGGGTATAGAAGGTGTGGAATAGAATAGGTAGAATAGAAATGATTTCATTTTGAAAGTGTTACTTATGGGAACGGAAACTCCAGGTACTATAGATTCCACTAAGATAAATGATTTTGTGAAGGCACAAATAAAGAAGGAAGGTTTAGAAGGGTTGCCAATTGTAAATTGTCCTCTTTGTTGCCTAGCTCTGTAGAATATATAGACACTGAAAAGATTTTCTGTCTCAATTAGCTATAAAAATGCAGCCCACATGTCTCAAATGTCCAGCAGAATAAACTCTCAGTGACTACTGGCATATGTGCATGCAGTTAGAAATCAAAGAGAGATGTAGGCTCTTCCTTCTAAAAAATAGACTTGGCCATTAATCAAGAGTAATGACTCTCAGCAGCACTGTTTTTGTAGCAGTTATAAAGATTAGAAATATAATTGACTCATTGATGCTTTAGATGTCCAAAAACTTCCTATGAGTCAGTACATTAAACGACTAATTATAGGAAATGATAATTCTTTTTCTGAGACATGTCCCAGCAGTGTTTTGGATTGTACAAGGAAATAAAAAGGCTAGGAATAGCTGCATGACTCATGTTGTAAAATGAGTGCCTCTTTTCTTATGGAGCAGATGAACTTTTCTAAATAGCCACTGGCACCAGATGCTGTTTGGTTAATATGCTGTTAAGGGAAGACCCCAAATAATATCCATATGTCAATCACCCTCTGGAATGGATAATTTCCTTTGTAACTGAAAAACAATGTTCAAACTGAAACATCACATACAACCTAAATAAATATATGAGGTTGGAAAGTTAAGCTCAAGAACTCATTCTAGAACAAGTGCTATGCAGCTCATTACTGGATATCACTATGGTCACTTTCAAAGTACGACTTTGGCCATCTGGAGACCTCTTCTGATGACAGCACTGATGACCATTTCACAACACTGTTGTCTACCAAGTCAATACTCAAGAACCGTGCAATCGAATGCCACAAAAAAAAACCACACACACACACACAAAAATCTCCTAGTGTCTTGAGTAATTTTACCATTTTGTTTTGGACCACATGACACCTGAGAGCCATGAATTTGACATCCCGATGTAGACGTGAATGTGTTCAAGAATGTTTAGATAAAAAAATGAATGGCTCAATCCTAAATTCATTACTGTTCTTAATGCAACTCAGTTTTAGAAATCTCATGTAAAATATACTAATGTCACATTAAGAGTCTGAGAGACAGAATAAATGTAATGGAGAACTTTAAATAATTTTGGACTATATAAAGGCTATGTATGTGAAAATTATCTGCTCTGGTTCATCTGTTTATAAATCAAAATCTTTATCATAGGATGATTATATTGGTGTCATTTTTATAAAAGAAAACAAATAATCTCATTCTAAGATTCAAAATTTGTATTATTTGTCAAATTCAAATCACTAATATATCTCAGTCTTCCTCAGCTTATCCTGCTATGATAATGAAACAAATAACTTTGAGTTATTTGCAGCTAATATTGGATTTTGACCCTTGTGTTGTCGGTGAATAAACTTCTACTGTCACCATCAAAGACTGAGAAAGAATGTGTTATAGTTTCCATTTACAGCATGTGAAAATATCACACATAGAATGCATTATTATTTTATTTCACTAATGAAGTTAATTAAGGGAACTGATGTTTTTTTGAAAATGTGAAGAAAAACATGTTTCTGAATCCACATATGTAAATTACCTAACTCCACTGATGTTTCTAAGTTGATATATTACAACAAAGTGCAGCATCATTACTTTTTTTGTTTACATGCATCCTTTAACCTCTTTCTTAACATAGAATGAAGGCTAATTTTTTTGAGGCTAACCCCTGAGAAAATAAATTATAATGTTTTTTGGTTGGTTCATGAAATCGCTATTGAGTTTCTTTTTTTTCCTTCTTATTCTGCTTTTGGTGTTTTCACATCTTTTGTTTATATACCATACTGTTGAAACAAATAATACCTTTGATATCAAAATTCAATATGAATAATTAACATTTATGACATGACTTTGCAAGAAGCACTGATGTTGTTAAAAGTGATATTTTTAAGGCTGAATAGGGATAGAATTTACTTTTACCATAAATAAAAATAAATTTGTAATAGCTAATATTGAGACTTCTCCCTAATTTGGCTCCTCTTAGAAATGGCTTATCTATGTTATGATAATAATAATTTTTCTTGTGGCCATGGTAGAATAAACTGGACTGGATATTCACCCTGAATATCCTGTAAAACAAATGACAACAACAATAAAAATAAAAAATCTGGAAAGCTTTATGAAAAAATAATGGCTAAATGTTTTTAAAATTGGTTAATAATTATAAATCCATAATCTTAGATGGTCAACAAAATCTAAAGGTAAAACATAAAGAAGATTATACTTAGTTACATTAATTCTAAATGTTGAAAATCAGTGTGGAAGGAAAGGAGATCTTAAAGGCATCCAGAAGAGAGAAAGAATATACAGAGGAACCAAAATGGAACTTCACACATTATGAGACCATATGTAAAGAACAGAATACAATGTAATTGTTAAAAGTCCCAAAGAGGAAACAAAAACAAGAAAATGCCAGATAAAGAATTTTGGATTCAATAAAAATATTATTGAAAAATAAGGATTGATTAGATTAAAGAAATTAAAATAGTAATCAAAGACTTTCCCTCAAAACAACTTCAGGCACAGATGGCCCCACTTATAAATTGTATTAAGCAGTGAAAAACAAATAGTACTAATCTTATGCAAATTCTCTCTGAAATAGAAAATGAAGAAATACTTCCAAACTGATGCTAGAATTCCCCTGTTGGCCAAAACACAGTCATTATAAGAAGAACACTAACAAACAATATTTCTCATAGTATGGACACAAAATCACTTCAAAAAAATGAACGATTTAAACTTAAATTTAAAATACCATTTAAAATAGTATCAAAAATATGAAAATATAAAGATAATACTTAACAACTCTGTTCGGGACTTGTGATGAGCTATTTGTTGTAGTATGACAAAACGCTTTAAAACTTTGCAGCATTAAGTGCAATATACCTTTGTTTTCTTTTTGGTTTCCAAGGATCAGGAATTCAAGAGTGGCCTCACTTTTATTTCTCGATCAGAGTCTCTCCTGATGTGTAGAATTCACTAGGGCTACACAAAAGTATCAATCAAAGAAGATACCTTTATACACCTTTTCTTTATTTACATGGTATATATTCAAGAGACTATTAGGTTTATCTTTTAAAGAAAGAAGTGTAAAACAATTTTCAGGCACTGTAATCTAAACATTGGAAACTTAAAGATATTTTGAGAAAAAAATTTAAAAAAAGCAAAATAAAGGATATATTATTTGCCTTCAATTTGAAAAACTTAATCTTAAGTAATAGTTATCTCCAAATGTATCTGTGTTATTAATGTAATTAAAATGAATCTAGCTGTGGTGTGTGTGTATGCATGCTTGCATGTGTATGATATGGAACTTGACAACCTGATTCTAAAATTTATGTCAATTTAAATCAATAATTATTGAGAAGCTACAGGAAAATAGACATTGTGTTGTACATAGTTATGCTATGAGGAATAATAAAGGAAATTGGAATGGGAAAAAAAAAAGAATAAACATAAAGGCACATAATACTGAGTTTTAAAACAGACCAACACATATAAAGTTTGAACTGTATTGTCCTAAAAAAATGTTGAAGTCCTAATCCTCATATACCTACTGATGTGACTTTTTTGGAAATAGAGCTCTACGTTTGTGATACTCTAGTTAAGATGAGATCCTGATTTAATATGATTGTCCTCTTACAAAAAGAAGTAACTTGGACACACAGGTAGATTGATAAAAAGAGATTTTGTGAACACATAGGGAGGACATCATCTAAAAATCAAAGAATGTCTGACGCTCCCAAAGATAGCAGAGAGACGTGAAAGATATTCTTCTTCCCAGACTCAGTTGACAGAGTCTGACTCTACTGACAACTTGATTTCTGATTTCTGGCATCTAGAACTGTGGGGGCAATAAACTTCTATTGTTTAAACTACCCATCCTGTGACACTTTGCTTACAACCACAGGTGTTTATCAAGGATATTCAACTAGGGAATGACAGTGATATGAACAAATGACAATGGATGTTTATATAGAAAATTAACCTCCATGCTTCTCTGACACAATACATAAAATTATTAAAATGTATAAATACTTAAACCTAAAATGTAAAGTTAGAGAATAGTGGAGATGAGATAGGTTGTCATTTTTATGACTTTGGTATAAGCAAAGATTACTTAGGTCATACAAATCACAGACTACAAAAAGAATAAATGAAACTTCATTGAAATATAAAACTTTGGTTGGAAGACACAACTTGCAAAAATGATAAAACAAGGCACAGAATTTTTCTAATGAATTTCTGAAAGTCAAGCGAGGAGGAACAGCTTTTGCTGCTGCAGACATGAAAAGAATCTGTATCTCCTTTCAGTCTCATCACAGTGGAATTTCTCTGGGTCTGAGAAAGATTCTAAACAGAGGAAACATTCATCTGGGATTGTGGCCTGACAAGAGGATAGCCAGAGCCTTGTTCAAGGATCATTTCCTCTACTGAAAACAACCACTGCCACAACAAAAATACAAAAAGGCATAACTTTAAGCTGCTGGACAAAGCCAGAAAATTTTGTGTTCCCTGGGGTACAACTGGAACTCATAGTAACAGGAATAAGAGAAAATGAAATTAAATACAAAATTAAATAAAATGTAGATAAACTATCTATCTCCAAGCAAAAAGAATGAATGAATCTTATGTTAGCCCGTACAATTGAGATTGTCTGCAGCTGGTTGTCCCAGTGCCTTTATAGCCACCACTCTATGTCAGGCATTTAATTAACATTTATTAGATGTATTTGGGGGGGGTTTGAGACAAAGTCTCACTATGTTGCCCTCAGTAGAGTGCTTCACAGCTCACAGCAACCTCAAATTCTTGGGCTTAAGCTATTCCTTGCCTCAGCCTCCCAAGTAGATGGGACTATAGGTGCCCGCCACAATGCCCAGATATTTTTTGTTATAGTTGTCATTGTTTTTAGCTGATCTGGGCAGGGTTTGAACCCGCCACCCTCAGTACATGCCATAACCACTGTGCTACAGGTGCCAAGTTGGTATGTATTTTATTTTTTTTTTAATTCAGGTTACTGTGAGGGTAACAACCAGGTCACATTTTTTAATTTGTTAGGTAAGTCCATCTTGTCATGATATACCAAACCAAAAAGATGTTCCATTCACCCCTACCTTGTGCCCTCTAAGAAGGAGCACACCAATCTCCCCCTTTCTTCCTAATGTCTCCTCCCCTAAATTTGAATAGAATTAAATTTTTCTCCTATGTGGGCATGTGTTAGATTACCTACTGCCTTCATAATAAAATGGAGTACTTTCTACACTTGCTTTCCCATTCTTGTGATACTTTACTAAAAAGAACTTGATTCAACTCCATCCAGGTTAATATAAAAGATATAAAGTCACTATCTTTTCTTACAGCTGAATAAGTGCTCCATGATAATACATATACCACAGCTTGTTAATCCATTTCTGAATCTATGGCTTTTACATTGTTTCCACATCTTGGAGATTATAAATTGAACTGTGATAAACAGTCTAGTGCAAGTGTCTTTATGATAAAATGACTTTTTTTTTCTTTTGAGTAGATGCCTAGTAGTAGGATTGCAGGGTTAACTGGGAGGTCTAATGTGAGTTCCTTGAGGATTCTCCATACCTCTTTCCAAAGAGGCTATATTAGTTTGCAGTGCACCAACAGTGTAGAAGTGTCCCTCTCTCTGCATACCCATTTGCAACTCTGAGACTTTGTGATGTGAGCTATTGTCACTGGGGTGATGTGATGTCTCAGGGTGGTTTTGATTTGCATTTCTCTGAAGATTAGTGATGATAAGCATTTTACCATGAGTTTGGTAGCCATTCCTCTGTCACCCACAGAGAAGGTACTGTTCATGTCTCTTGTCTAGTGATAGGATTGTTTGCTCTTTTTCGTTGTTGAATCATTTAAGTTCTTTATAGATCATAGTTATCAGACCTTTGTGTGATTTATAATATGCAAATATCTTTTCCCATTTTGAAGATTGTTTATTTGCTTTATTTTTGTGTCCTTAGCTGTGCAAAAACATTTCAGTTTAATTAAGTTCCATTTGTTCATTTTTGTTGTTGTTGCAATTAGCACAGAAGCCTTCTTCATAAAATCTTTCTCCAGGCCAACACTCTCAAGAGTTTTTCCCACATATTCTTCAAGGATTTTTATTATTTCATGTCTAAAATTTAAATCTTTTATCTATCTGGAGTCAATTTTTGTACGTGATGAAAGGCAATGGTCCAATTTCAGTTTTTTACATGGGGTTATCCAACTCTCCCAGCACCATTTATTGAATAGGGATTCTTTTTCTCATATATGCTTTTGTTTGATTTATCAAAGATCAAATGACTATAACACACTGGTTCATCTCTTGGTTTTCTATTCTGATCCATATCTCCATTTCACTGTTTTTGTGCCAATACCATGCTGTTTTGACCACTGTGGAATTGTATAATAACCTTATATTTGGTAGAGTGATGCCTCTGGCATTGTTTTTATTACTAAAAATTGTCTTGGCTATACACTTTTTTCTGGTTCCATATAAAATGAATAACTGATATTTCTAGTTCTTCAATGTGTGATATAAGCATTTTAATAGGGATTTCATTGAATTGTAGATTGCTTTGGGTAGTATAGACATTTTAATAATGTCAATTCTTCTCAGCCAACAGCATTGTATATTTTTCCATTTCTTTTTTTTTTTTTTTTTTTGAGACAGAGCCTCAAGCTGTCCCCCTGGGTAGAGTGCCATGGCATTACAGCTCACAGCAACCTCCAACTCCTGGGCTCAAGCGAGTCTCTTGCCTCCGCCTCCCAAGTAGCTGGGA
>CAUYTI010026952.1:0-110644 GCA_963575145.1 Galago senegalensis
TAGCAAAGTATCACAAGAATAAAAGAAAAAGTATCCAATGTACACAGCTCTATTATGAAACTAATTTCCTTCATATGAAAACTATAACCTAATTACAGCCTGAAAATATGGGGAGAGGTAGGGGATGGGTGAAGGGAGGGTGATTGGGGGCATCACTTCTATGGTTTATCTTACAAGGGTACAAGTGAATCTTTCTAAGAGTAGAATATGAACATCTTAACACAATAACTAAGAAAATGACATAAAGGCTATGTTAACCAATTTGATGAAAATATTTCAAATTGTATATGAAAACACCACACTGTACCCCATGATTTCATTAATGTACACAGCTATCATTTAATAAAAAAAAAAATCAGCAGTCTATAAGGCACTGGAAGTATAAGTCGGGTTTTTAGAGGAAGTAAAAAATCAACCTGAACCATAATGAATAGAAGAGATAATAATGAGAGATGAAGTTGGGAGTAGGCGGGTAGGCAGGCAAAGAACAAATCGCCCAGGACTTAGAGGGCATGTTAAAGATTTAGAGTAAAAATAAAATGCAGTGTGAAGCCAATGAAGAGATTTGATTAAAGTAACTTTCAGAAGATCACAACCAGTTGCCATGTAGAGAAATAATTGAATATGAGGGAAGTATGATATAGAAAACAAATTAAAAACAGAAGGCTCACAGATACTGTATAATTTCACTCACGAGTTACCTAGTCAAATTCATAGAAACCAGGCAATGGTGGCAAGGACTGGGGACAGAAGGAATGGTGAGTTATTGTCCAAAGGCTATGTATCCCAGTTTTATAAGATGAATAAGCTCTGCGTGGATAGTGGTCATCACTACACAAAAGTGTGATTAACACAATACCACTCAATTTCCACTTAAAAATGTTAAAGATGGTAAATTTTATACTATGGCCTTGAGTTCAGAATATGTCTGGGCTGCTAATATAAATTTGACAGTACTCAGCACATTAATGTTATACAAAGCACACAAGTGGGTAATGTTATCTAGAAAGAGAGTGTAGGGAGAAAAAAAGAGTGTTTCGCAATCTAGGCTTTTAGGGATCCAGCCATGAGGAGTTCAGCACATCAACATTTACATTTTGGGTAGAAAGCAGAAGGCATTCTCATAGACTAATGAGAAGGAAAAGCCATAGAAAAACCATTATATATGTCAAAAGGTAAACAAAGAAAATATTTCAAAAAGACAAAACTGTTAAAAATATAAAATGGCAAATAGTCACTAAATGACTATAATGTTCCTAGCATTGTTATAAGTACAGCAAATTACTGATTCATTTTCTTCTCACAATAATCCTATGATAAAGCACTTTTACTTATCCCCATTTTACAGCTAAACAAATTAAGGTCTAGAAAAGCTAAGTAACTTGTTCAAGGCCACATAGCTAGCAAGACAGGCAGATTCCAAAACCTGAATTCTTAACCATTATGTGATACTGACTGTAAGTATTGCCTGGGTAGGACAACACAGAGAAAGGTGAGAGCAGCTAAGTATAGTTAAATGGAATGGTGGAGACTGATGCCAGATTGAGGTGGGCTGAAGAATAAATGGAAAGTGAGAAACTAGAGGCAATACGAATCAACTCTTTTAAGAAATATGCCTATAAGAAAAGATAAGGGATAGGCTAGTAACCGGAAGAAGATTCAATGTTCAGAAAAAGTCGTTGAACTTGATACTAGAGGTAGGGTAGCAAACTCAAGTACCTACTGAGATCATGAAGTTAACTCTGTAATAATAAGAGTAATGAAAACATATATGCATTTATAATATGCTAGGTACTCTTCTAAGTACTTCTTATATATTAATATTTAATACACATAATGCTGAGAACAGCAAATTAGTCCAATTTTACAGATGAGAAAACTAATGGAGATAGGTCTGGTATTTGGCCAAATTCACATTGCTAGCTGGGGTACTCTAGTGTATCTTCTGTGTATTACTGAAAAGGTTAAAGAACTGCATGTGATATGGGGTCTTTGGTGAACTAAAGAACACATCTACCTCAAAGAGTCTAACTATCTTCTTCCAACTATAGACAGCACTATCCAATAGAACATTCTGAGAGACAGAAATGTTCTATGTCTGCTCTGCTCATCAGCGTCATAGAATCAGACACTGGGAATAAGGCTGGAGTGACTGAGGAACTAAACTTTACGTCTTCTTTCATTTTAGTTAATTTAAATTTAAACAGACACATGTGACCTAGCTGTTACTGCACTGAACAGCACAACTCTAGAAAACTATGAATATTATAATTGTTTTAGGATAAGCTAGAAATAAAGAATTTAATGAGAAGTCTTCCAATTTATGCTGGAACAAAACAACACTGCTTATCCACTTATAAACTATCCAATGTCCATCAAGAGGAAAATAAATTTCACAAGGTATATGGTAATAAAGTTTATGGTAATAAAATGAATAAGGTACAGCTATGTGTATCAAGTACATAAAAATTGTTTCTAAAAAGTTGCAGAATGGTAAGTAGTGTTAGATCCCACTCTTGTGAAGTTTTAACACAGCACTGCACATTATTTAGGGGTACACACATACAGTATAAAAGTATAAAGGCATTCACAGAAAATATAATACTAAAATGTTGGTTACTTCTAGGATGAGGCATCCCACTTTGATCAGGAACAGCATATTAGTTTTCTTATGCTGCTGCAACATATTACCACAAACTTGGCTTAAAACAACACAAATTTATTTTCTTATAGATTTATAGGTAGAAAGTCCAATATGGGTCTGAGCTAAAATCAAGGTGCCAACAGGCTGCACTCTTCTCTGGAAGTTCCAGGGGAAAATCTATTCCCTTGCCTTTCCCAACTTCTAGAGGTGGACACCACATTCCTTTGCTCACGAACCTCCTCCTCCACCTTCAAAGCAAGAAACAGTAGGTCAAGTTCTCACATCATATCGTTCTGACCTTGCTTCTGTCATCATATCTCTTTCTCTGACTCTTCTATCTCTTCCTCCTCTACTTTTAAATGCCCATATAATTACATATAATCAACTCTCATAATCAAGAATAATCTTGCTATTTTGAGGTCTGTTGACTATAAAGTATAATTCCACCTTCAACTTTAATTCTGGGTCCCTACATTCAATGGTTTCAGGGATTTGGACATAATCATTATTGAGGGGGGGACTATTTTCCCTATCACAGTAAAGTACTAAGGGAGCTATGCTTTTCTAATATTTTACTCCTTAAGTAGAGAAGGTATTTTTACATTTTTTATTGTATCTTTTTATAGGCCTCAAATATGTTTAAAAGGTATTGATGTGAGACTTTTTCTAAGACAAGTTTTTTAAACTTTCAGAGAGGCATAAAATTTCAATGAGATCACTCAGATCTGAATCCAAGGGGGAAAAGGTAAGTCGGGAAGAATCAAGGCCTTGGCCGTGCTTCAATCTGAACAGATTTTCTTTTCATTGACTTCTTTCTACAAAACATTTCCTATGATAAGAAAAAAAAGGATTCAAATTATTTAAAAAAACTAAAAAGTAGAATATCATTAGCATTAGATTAAAAGTATAATAAAATAAGATTAATTTAGATACTAGTAAATAATGAACATGCTATGTTTAAATCCTACAAAGGAAGTATTAAGAACTGAATAATACTTCTGGATAGCCTCATAGGGCTCAGGAGATAAAACTTACAGTGTATGGCCTTCAAGGAAGCAAGAAATGGTGCTAGAAAATGCCTGTGCACTTTTAGTTGAGACCCTGAGAAGCAGTACTCTAAGAGTAACATGAATAAGGAGCATACTAACTCTTATGGGGACTGTGCTTCAGCTTCAAATATCAAAGCCTGAATATAGACTAATGCAGTATGCCAGCTCTTTCAGGCACCAAACAAAAGTGCTCACTGTTAGAAGATATTATCTACCAGGTATCAAGTTATTCCAAGAAATATGTCAAACACAATGTCTAAAATATAATAAAAAAACAAACAACCAGGCATGTGCAGAGACAAGACAAGGAGTGGAAATCACAAACAACAGAAACAGACTCATAAAGGCTACAGATAGTCTATAAAGTTCTTGTACATACAATATACAGGATGATAAAAGACTGAGAATTTTAATAGAGTTCCCCCAAATAGGACAGCAGATTTTTAAGGAGAAAAAAAAATTTTGAACTTAAGATTAAAATAACTGTATTTAATAACATAACCTATGGGTCTAAAAGCAGAGGGACTAAAGTAGAGAGGATGATTAATGAAATAGAAGAGATATCAAAGATATTCAAAATAAAGAATGGAATGACAAAATGATGAAAACTATGAAAAGAGTAGGTAGGAGACAATAAATCATACCGATGAGAAGACTGATATCCATACAAATGAATCCCATAAAGACAAGAAAGAGAGTGAGAAAGTACATAAAAAAAATATTTAGAGACAATGGCTGATAATCTTCTAAAACTACTGACTTCAAATTACAGACTCAGAAGCAGGATGAATCACAGTAGTATAAGTAAAAAGAAAACCACACGTAGGCACACTTAGAAATTTTACTTTAAAAAACAAAGACAAAGAGAAAACCTTAAAAGCAGCCAGAAGAAAAAAACCCATTACAATTGTTACCCAATGCAACAATTAGTTTGATTGACAGATGATGGATTTCTTAACAAAGTAAGAGAAACCAAAAGGGTAAGATTATCTTTAAATACAATTGGTATTGTATTGGTACAGAAAATACAATACAATTGGTATTGTATTGGTATTGAATTGGTACAGAAAAATGTGTGTATAGAAGGTTATTGAAGGTGAAAGACTGAAGGTGAAATAGAGATATTTTCAAACAAACTAAAACAGAATTTGTCAATAGTTCCATATTAAACAAAATACTAAAGAGTGTTCTTCAGTCATAAAGAAAATAATCCCCAAAGAAGTATGATATGTAGGAAGAAATAAGAAATTGTAAAAGTGCTCAAAATTATAAAGGCTATACACAAGAAGCCTATAGCCAACATCATATTGAAGGGGGAAAAATTGAATGAATTCCTGTTGAGAAGTGCAACCAGACAAGGTTGTTCACTTTCACCATTTTAATTCAACATAGTGCTCAAAGTCCCCATCAGCAATCAGGCAAGAGAAGGAAATGGAGGGGATCCAAATGGGGAAAGATGATATCAAATTATTGATATTTACTGATGATATGAGCTTATACATAAAAACTCTAAAGACTCAACCAAGAGACTCCTGGAAATGATCAATAAATTCAGAAAAGTTTCAGATTATAAAAATCAACATACACAAATCAGTAGCTTTCATATAGGTCAACAAAGTCAAGCTAAGAATCAAATCAAAGACCCAAGCAACAGAAGCAACAAAGAAAATAAAATACCTAGGACTATATTTAAGGAGATGAAAGACTTCTATAGAAAGAACTATGAAACACAGAGGCAAGAAATTACAGAGGATGTAAACAGATGGAAAAACACACCATGCTCATAGATTGGCAGAATCAACATTGTTAAAATGGCTATACTACCCAAAGTGATTTACAGATTCAATGAAATCCTCATCAAAATTCAAAGATCATTTTTCACATATCTACAAAATAACAGTTCTATGCTTCATATCAAACAAGAAAAGAAGCTGAATAGCCAATGTAACCTTAAATAATAACAACAAATCAGGAAGCAGACTTCAAGTTACTACGAAGCTATAGTAACCTAAACAGCATGATACTGGCACAAAAACAAGACAATTCATTTCTCAAAAAGTATCCCTGTTGTTAACTGACACATGACTTTATACATATGGGTATAAACTGAGAGTAGAGCCACTTTTTGTAAAAGTCTGTGTTTATACATATGGGTATAAACTGAGAATAGAGTGACTTTTGTAAAAGTCTGTGATCTTGAGATGCTTTGTAAACAATGATGCCTCTTGACTTTAGCATTAATGCTTCCTAAGAAGATAACTACTATAAAGCTATAAGTCCATAAAAAAGACAGAAATAACATACAGGGTAAAGAAAATACTCTCTGATCATTATCAGAGACAGATAGCCCTTACTAAGATGTTAGCCTTCATGACATTCAAGGCCCAAATCTTCAAATAACTCTAGAGTTAAAAAATGGGTACTGGGTAAAATGTGGGTGCAAATTACCACAGTTAACCAATGGTGCTTCCAGGTAGTTTCTTGTGTCACCAGAGGTCCTCAAATGGAACCTGGGAAATAAAATTATAAAACCTGGCAAAGACAAATTGGTAAATGAAGTCTATTAATGCAAAAGGGAAACCTCACTACAATTGCTGAGGGTATCATGGTCTGTGTTTCATTAGCATAATCCTTGGTGTTAAAAAAAATAAATAAAGTTGGGGAATTCTAACCTTTCTCTTAGGGGCACCCATTTTGCTAGAGTGTCGCAAAACCCTTCCACTTACTCAGAAACTTCACTGTCCACATCTCCAATCTTCAAGAAAGGTAGAAAGAACAAAGGGTATTCTGACACTACTATTAGCAAAGGTATTAGAGTCTTTTGAACTTCCATAGCCTAACATATTGCCATTGGCTTTAATGACAATGAGATCAACTATTTGGGAAGTTCAAGCAATCCTCAAGTGTAAGTTTTTACAGGTCAGCACCTACAACAAAGAATATTATCACTGAATCTAGTCCCCACACTACTGCAAGCAGAGAGCATACTGCTATACTATAAATATGCACTACTACAAGGGACTCATGCTGTTATGACCTGAATGTCTGTATCCCAGCCTCCAATGTAATGATACAAGAAGATAGGGCTTTGGGGAAGTAATTTAGGGCACGAGGGTAGATCTCTTATGAATGGGATTGTTATCCCTATAAAAGAAACTCCAGAGAGCTCTCTTGCCTTCTCTCCAGCAAGAAGACGGCACGTCTACAACCCTAAGGAGGACTCTCCCTAGAACCTAACTGTGATAAATAAATTTGTGTTGTTTATAAGCCACCCAGTGTATGATATTTTGTTATACTACACAGCAGCCAAACTGCCTAACACAAACACAATATAGCCAGTCAACAGGTAGAAGTAGCCCTTCAACATCCTCCTCATTAACCAACCACTGTATGGCCTTAATTAAACCTGTAGATATGGTCTTTGGGAAATACAGAAAAAGACAGTCCTTGAATCTGAGAGAAAGTCATGTATCAGCTACCACTAACAACCAGAATGGCAGCAAAACTTCTGGTACTCATTTCTCTCAGTTAAAAAACCTTAGTTAGCCCAAATCACTGGAATACTGACCTCACCAGAGATCTCAAGCAGAGAATTCTGAGGACTCTTCCAGACACAGAAGGTCTTTGGAAGGAAAGAGCTTCAACGAAAGACCTTTAGCCCAAGATTTCTGGAAGGAGGTTCCTGATTGTCATAGTTTAATTTCTTTTACCCCACTCTTTATTTTCCTAGCTATCCTCTCTTGCTATCAAGGTCAGTCTTTTAGCTATGTTATCTATTAGGCCCCTATTCTTAATACTCATTTTTCCATAAGCCCAATAACTGATTAAAATTTATTCATGAATTGATTAAAGCATACAATTAAATTGAATGTTAGGTTTTTACTATGTATACATTTTCTGTTGCAATTAACCCAGCTTCCCTTGGTACTGGTTCCTTGCAATGAATCAATCTGTTTCCTGGGTAACAGGACTCAACTGCTAAGTATGTTTTTAAATAGCAACCCTCACAATAGAGGCCATCTATCATGTCATTCATAGAAAAAGAGGTTCCTACCTTCACCCAAACATTACTTGTGGATTTTGGAAGAGGGCCAAAGAACAGCAGGTATTTATTTAGAGGCTGTCTCACTTTTAACAGATCTATAGTGACGACAGACCACTTAAACTCAACCCCATGCTCTTCTGCTTTATAGCTACTTGATATTGATGCAACGAAATTCATTACCTGGCACTGGATTGTTCTTGATAAGGAACACCATGTTATAATACTCTTTGACAACCCCAGTAGGGATATTTTGCCCCAACAGATTGTCAGGTGGCTCCTAAAGACTAATGGTAAATTTGCAGCCTAAAGGTCTATTGCTACTATTTGCAAACTAATCAAGGATTTGTTACCTTGGTAAAATGATGCCTCCCTTCAGGACCACTGCTGGTATCACCTAGAGCCCACTTTGGCCCACCAGTCTTTTCTCTCTTGGCAAAAACTCAAGAATATAATTCCCTAATCACTAAAGGGGATTCGGAATTGCTTCCTTCTCACATCAAACTTTTTCACTTCCAGCTTTATACAAAAAAGTAGGGAGAATTCTATATACTAAGGTTTAGAGAATGATAAAGGAACTAGACAATGCAAACAAAACCAAAGAACTCTTCATCTAAGAGGTTTATGAAACCAGATAGAGAGTAGTTCAGAAAAGAGACACTTTAAATGTAATGTTAGTCCATGTTAGGGGGAAAATGTACTTACAACCTTCCAATCCTCTCTGGTATCTTTACTATTATGAAAAAAGATTAGAAAAGCAAGCAAGGCCAGGCACATTGGCTCACTCCTGTAATCCAGCATCCTGGGAGGCCGAGGTGGGAGGATTGCTTGAGATCAGGAGTCTGAGACCAGCCTGAGCAAGAGCAAGACTCCATCTCTATTAAAAATAAAAATCAGCCAGGTGTGGTGGTACATGCCTGTAGTCCCAGCTATACAGGAGACTGAGGCAGGAGGATCACTTGAGTCAGGAGTTTGAGGCTGTGGTGAACTATGCTGATGTCACTGCACAATGCACTGTGGCCCAGGCAACAGAGCAAGACTGTATCAAAACAGTATGGTGGTTCCTCAAAAATAATTAAAAACAGAACTACCATATGATCTAGCAATCTTATATTGCTGGGTATATATCCAAAGGATTTAAAATCATTATGTTGAAGAGATATCTGCACTCCCATGACCACTGAAGCATTATTCACAACAGCCAAGATATGGAAATAACCCAAGCATCCATCAACAGATAACTAGATAAAGAAAATATGACTCATAGACACATGAAACATTACTTGGCCATTAAAAAGAAAGAAATCCTATCATTTGCAACAACATGGATAAACCTGAAGGACATTATGTTAAATGAAATAAGCCCCAAAAGGAAGACAAATACCACAAACTTCACTTATATTGTGGAATCTAAAAATGTCAAATTCACATAAGTACAGAATAGAATGGCAGTTACCTAGGGCTAAAGGGGAAAGGGGTGCCTGGGGAGATACTGGTCAAAGGATACAAAATTTTAGTTAGAAGAAATAAGTTCAAGATATATATTTATGCAACAAAGTGACAATAATTAATAACATACTATATACTGGAAAATTGGAGTGTCTTCATTAAAAAAATAAGTTAAGGCATATGTTAATGAGCTCAATTTACTTATCCTACATGTATGCACATTTTGAAATGTGGCATACAAGTATATACAATTTTTATTTGTCTATAAAAAATAAATTTAAATAGCTATATAATAATAATGAGATAAGCTGTGGTACCAGGAAATTTAAATAAGGTTATGAAAAATATTCAGATGACAAATAAATATATATAAAGCAGAAATAAAAAATTAAACAGAAAGATTGAAAAGACAAACTTAAAAATTAAGAATTCAGAAAAAGGTAAAGAAAACAGAAAAAGAAAAATTATCTCAACCTGTTTGATGAAAGTATTTCAAATTGTGTCTAAAACCAGCACAAGGTACCCCATAATTGCATTAATGTACATAGCTATGATTTAATAATAAAAAAAGAGACTTACAAGGCAAAACAAAAGAAAAAGAAAAATTATCAAATAATGACATTTCCTAAAACTGAAAGACAAGTATTTTGTAACTGAAAGCCCCTGTTCTAAATCTTAAGACTCAGCATAATCAATGAACTAGGAACCACAAATAACACATAATTATGAATGTTCAGGAAAATATAAATTTAAAAAGAAAAATTAAAAATCTTAAAAGCTTTCAAGAAAAACAAGTTAGTTATACACAGAGATCAATAATCTAAATGCCATTGTTGTTTTCAACAACTCAAGTTAGAAGACAACATGAAAATACATTCAAAATTCTGGGGTTCTAAAAAGAATTTCCAACCTACAATTCCAGATCTCCTCAAAAGATCACCACTAGTTTCCCACCACATCCATTTTTCTCTTTTTCCTTTAGCAACAAAGCCTCTCCAGGAAAAGCTGAGCGCATAACCACCTAACTAAGCAGGCTTCCCTTTTAACTCTTAATAAGTGACAACTCCCTTTTAACTCTTAATAAGTATGACAACTTTTTGATCTGTGAGATGTGAGTGGGGGTGATATGAGCAACTTTTTAGTTCATACCTTTAAAACACATCTTCTTGTCTTCCACCTCCTCTTTCACCCTTCCCACTGGTTGAAGAATTCAGGGCAATACACCATCTTTGAGTACATAAGGTTAAGCCCAAAACAGTTCTTAACATGGCACATGAATCACCTATAGTCTAGTACAAATTGTGATTCAGTAGGTTTGGGCTAAGCCTGCAGTTCTGCATGTCTAACAATCTCCCAAGTAATACTGCTAATCTTTCTGGGAATTATTCTTGGAAAGTGAGGCCTAAGATCAGAGAACAGTGTAGCAATAAAATAAATAGAAGGCACCTGGGTCCCTGGACTGCCATAAAAACAAATCAAACCTACCTTCCTTCTACTGCTTCATTTCCCTCAGATATGAAAGAAAAACAAATAAATGTCTTTATCATTTACACATTTTACTTTCCAAATTGACTTTTAAAAAAAATACAGGAATAATTCTTTCTCTAATATCTGTTTTCTTTCTTGTTCTTTTTGTGTTTACAGAAACCACATGAATCTAATGTATGAATATGATGTGTGAACCTAACTAATATAAAGTTATGAATGAATACAAAGTTGAGTAAAGCCATTTTTAAAACATGCAATGTGTCAAAAAATGTACCTTCTACTCATTGCTTCTTAGAAAGCTACTCAAGGAAGTCACCAGCAAAATAAGGGAGTAAACTCAGAAAGATAATGGAGAACCAGATAAAAAACTTCAACATGAGACAGGTAATGGAAATATCCAAGATGACAGTATATGAAAGTCCTAGGACATCTTAGAAGGATAGGGTAGGAAAATCTGCATGTTAACATCTTGTATTTTTTTTTTCAAAAAATTATATATAATCTTGGGTCATATAATGTTTCCATCAATAATAAACCATATTTATAACAGTGGTTCTATAAGATGGTAATATCATATTTTTAGTGTACCTTTTTCTATGTTTAGATATGTTTAGATACACAAAAACTTACCATTGTTTTATCTTGCCTGACAGTATTCAGTACAGTAACATGCTGTACCAGTTTGTAGCCTAAAAGCAACAGGCTGTATCACATAGCCTAGGTATGCAACAGGTTATATCATATAGGTTTATGTAAGTACACTCCACAATGCTCACATAATGACAAAATCACCTAATGATCCACTTATCAGAATGTGTCACCATTGTTAATCAATGCAGGACTAGACGGTTATATAAGTTATATAAAAATGATATGTCACTTTTATGTTATAAAAAATAAATGTTCTTTATGCCCATGTGCAGCACTAAGAAAGCACATTAAAGTCTCTCTTATCTAAGTCCTTGTCTAAGTTAGTCTCCTAAAGTCCCTCTTATCTAAGTCCTTGTCTAAGTTAGTCTCCTAAAGAGTCTAAACACCTACAGAAGCTCTTCATCTAAGGGTTAACCTTTGAAACAACTGTGCAATGGCTCATGCCTGTAATCCTAGCACTCTGGGAGGCCGAGGTGGGAGGATTGCCTGAGCTCATGGGATTAAGACCAGCCTGAGCAAGAGTGAGACCTCGTCTCTAAAAATAGCCAGGTGTTGTGATAGGCACCTGTAGTCCCAACTACTTGGGAGGTGGAGGCAAGAGGATCACTTGAGCCCAAGAGTTTGAGGTTGCCTGTGAGCTATGACATCATAGCACTCTACCAACGGTGACAAAGTAAGATTCTGTCTAAAGAAAAGAAAAGAAACAACTAATCAGAGTCTGAGGAGCTGTCCTGAGCAATGAGGAATGTCATGTTCACGGACTGTGTGACAATGGAAATCCAAACACAAAGCTCTTCAGGAGCTTTGAATTTATAAGCCACTGAGGAACTGGATGCAACTATGAATGAGAGGCTTCCAAGATAAATAGAACAGTTGTGAAATCAAACAGGGGTGTCTCAAAAGATGATTCTCAAAGAACAGGTGCCCACTTAAGTATGAAAAAGATCTTTGCTTGTGGCATTAAAGAAGACAATGAACAACATCACCAAAGAGATTATTTTTAACAACATGAGAACATTAAAGTTACTGAAACCATGACTAACTAAGGCAGTGGCAAGAGGGGCTTTGCTTTTACAACCTTTGACTATGAGTTTGTTCATAAGAATATAATTCAGAAATACCATTCTGTGAATAGCCACAACTACTGAAATAAGGAAAGCCCTATCAAAGCAAGAGATGGCTAGCACTTCATCTAGCCAAAGAGGGTGAAATGGTTCTGGAAACATTGGTGGTAGGTCATGGATGGGATTTTGGTAGAAATGGCAACACTAGTCAAGGAAGAAATTCAGGGGCTTGGTCACAGTGACTTTGGTGGCAGCTGTGGTGCTGGCAGTAGGGATACCCAGATGAATTTGGTAACAATGGAAGCAATTTTGGAGGTGGTGGAAACTACAATGATTTTGGCAATGACAACAATCAATCTTTAAATTCTGAACCCATAATGCGAAGAAATTTTGCAGGCAGACAGTTTGGTACCTGTGGTGATGGAGGCTACAATTTTACCAAACCATGAAACCAAGATCGCTATGGCAGTTCCAGTAGCAAGCAGTAGCGATGGCAGTAGCAAAAGGTTTCAGTTTCTGTAGAGAAACAATGTCTAGCAGGAGAGGAGAGCCAGAGATGGGACAGGTTACAATAGATTTGTGAACTCAGTCTAGCACAGTGATGGCAGGGCCTATATACTACAAAGAAGACATGTTTTAGACAATACTCATGTTCACAGACAAAAAACTCGAGGACTGTATTTGTGACTAATTGTACAACACGCTATTCAGTTTCAGTTTTATGGTAAGTGTAAAGCATTCCAACAAAGAGTTTTAATGTAGAATTTTTGTTTTTCTGCTCATGCTGTCATAATCTGACATAATGATTCTAAATAAAAATGTCTTTTTAAAAATGTTATTTTCTTTAGAAACCTAAACAAATTCTAATATAATAATAAAATTTTTTAATTCACTTCAATGTTAACAAATCAGTGAAAAGAAAACAAAAAGAGACAGATTAAAAATAACCTTCAAGAAATCTACTCAAAGGGCCCTGTAAGTTTTAGGTGCATACACCTATATATGTAGTATTCAGTAAACACACTCCAAATTGTACTTTTACTATTTAGGTACCTCCATTCTGGATTACATAACCCCCCTTTTTTAACTCCTATGGCATACAGAGCTTGCTGCAATCAGATGAGTATCACTCCATTATAATCATCAGTTTTCCAATCTCTACTAATCTTACTGAACTCCAAAATCTTTGAATGCCTTGTACAAAAGGCACTATATAAATGTTTGATAAATGAATTAAAAAAAAAAAAAGAAAAAGAAAGTATATTTCTGAAAAGTGTGAATAAGCAAGCAGGACTTTCAAAATCAGTATTATAGGTTTGAACACTGCTTTAATAACACATTTTATATATGGTTCTGCTCAAGTTCTTTCAAGAATGCTCATGGTAAAAAGTAGCATCTTTCTGTATTGGTTTTTTAAATTTTTCTACATATAAGAAATCATATTTAACAAAACATTTGTACTACTATAAATAAACTTGAAGCTTATAACATACTATTTTAATATCAAAAATTTTGACTTCCAGGCAGTGCCTGTGGCTCAGTGAGTAGGGTGCTGGTCCCATATACTGAGGGTAGTGGGTTCAAACCCAGCCCCAGCCAAACTGCAATAAAAAAATAGCCAGGCGTTGTGGCAGGTGGCTGTAGTCCCAGCTACTCAGGAGGCTGAGGCAAGAGAAACGCCTAAGCCTAAGAGCTGGAGGTTGCTGTGAGCTGTGACACAACAGCACTCTTACAGTCTAAAGTAGGACTCTGTCTCTAAAAAAAAAAAAAAAAAAAAAAAAAATTGTGACTTTCCATCTAAATGCACTAAAGAAAATCTAATAAAAATCTAATAAATTTTACAAAAATTGGTGTTTGTATACTAGATCATGGTAGGGAGGTCTTAGGCCAGGGATAAAATCAAGAATAATTAGAAGAGCCAGGGCAGCACCTGTAGCTCAGTGGGTCTATGATCCCAGCCTGGGACAGCTAAAACAACAATGACAACTGCAACATAAATAGCTAGGGGCAGCGTCTGTGGCTCAAAGGAGTAGGGCACTGGCCCCATATACCTGAGGTGGTGGGTTCAAACCCAGCCCCAGGCAAAAAATAAAATAAATAAATAGCTGGGCATTGTGGCGGGTGCCTATAGTCCTAGCTACTTGGGAGGTTGAGGCAAGAAAATTGCTTAAGCCCAAGAGTTTGAGGTTGCTGTGAGCTGTGATACCACAACACTCTACCCAGGGTGATAGCTTGAGACTCTGTCTCAAAAAAAAAAAAAAAAAGAATTAGAAGAATCCTTAAGAAATGATTAAAATTAAGAAGCAAATTTGAAGTTTGCTAGATATAAGGTCCATATATAAAAACCAATTGTATCCCTATATACCAGTTAACAAATAGAAAATGTAATTAGTAATTAATACAGCAGAATACAAAATCAAACCAAAATAAAATACCTAGGTATAAATTCAACAAAAGATGTTTAAGAACTCTAAACTGAAAATTATAAAAGACTCTAGGAGAAATCAAAGTTCCAAATAAATAAATAAACATGGATTAGAAGGTCCAGAACTGTAAAGATGTTATTTCTCCCTCAGTGGTCTAGATATTCAAAACAATCTCAATTAAAATCCTAGCAGGGTATATGTGTGTGAGTATGGGTATACATGTTAAGTGTGTTTAGTAGGAACTGATATGCAAATTCTAAAAAGTGTAAGAAAATAAAAGAACTCAGAACAGCTAAGAACATCCTAACGAACAAATTGGAAGATTTGTACTACCTGGCTTAATATACTTACTATAAATTAGGTTTATTATAAGGCTAGTAATTAAGACAGCATATAAAATAAATCTTAACCCCTATTTAGCATAACATGCAAAAGTCAATCTCAAATGGACTATACCTGTAAATGTGAAAAATCATCCTTACAGAAGGTAGAAATTTCTTAAACAGGACACAAAAACTGTTCATAAGAAAATGATAAATTAAACTGCACTAAAATCAAGAACATCATGCTCAGCAAAAGATACTATTGAGAGTAAAAACACAAGTCACAAAATAATAGTTATTTGCTGAATATATATGTATATTCAATAAATGACAGGAATTCCTACATATCAATTAGAAAAAGGTAGAAAAGCCAGTAGAAAAAGAGGCAAAAAAAAAATGTTAACAGGAATTTCAAAAAAGAAGATACTCAAGTGGCAAATAATCATATGAAAAGCTGTTCACATTCATTAGTTATCAGTGAAAGAAAACTAAAACTACACTGAGGCACCACTATAGATATACTACTGTAATGGCTTAAATTACACACAGGTAAAATCTGTTCCTATGATAAGTCACTCTTAACTGTTACAGAGAACTGTTACACTGGAACTGTTCAGTTGCCAGTGCCTCCAAAGCCGCATCAGTTCAGTTATCTGTGAGGCTGAGGCTCAGGTTTTAATGAGAGTAGGAGACTCCAAGGAGGAATGTTTGTAAGGTTACAGAATATGGAGTCACACAACTTTTAGTGCTATTCAGCTACATGTTCAAATGAATATTTGAGAGTTCATTTAAAGTCCAAATGAAAAATTAAATGATGTATAAGAAACTCTTAAATACTTTTCATCTATATAAAATTAATATTTTACCACATCTTTTAACATATACATATATATTATTTTCTTCTGAACCACTTGAAAATAATTTGCAAACATTATGTTGCAGTATCTTCTGAGAATGATATTCTCCTACATAACCAAAATATCATTTACATAACCCCCAAAATATTTTCATAAACTTATCTAATGCATAGTACATACTAAAATGTTCCAAAAATGTCTTTCACACAGGTTTTTATTAAATCCAGAATCCATGTACTGAATTTGGCTATGTCTCTGACTGCCTTTTTAAAATTAGATCCCCTTTACCATCATGAAGTTCTCCAGAACATTGACTGTTAAAAAGACTAGGCCAGTGGTCTTGTAAAACAGCACAAACTCTATATTTGTCTGATTGGTCTATCATGATTAGATTTAAGTTAAACATTTTGGTTTAAGTTAAACATTTTAATTCCATCGGCATCACATCAAAGACAAAAATGACAGGCTGTCCAACTTTGATGATGCTAAAATTGATCATCTGATTAAGTTGGTGACTGTCAGATCTCTCCATCAGAAAGGTACATTTTTCCTTCTGCAATTATTAGGTTATTAAATATCTGATTTTGAATCAACAATTTAATTTACTATATCTCTAATAAGAAGTAGTACAATTAGTGCACACACCTAAACTATGAACACAGTTCTGCCATCTTAACAGTAGTTTGTTTATGCTAGCAGTGTGACATACAGTTTTCATTATCCACCTTGGTCTCAAACTGTGTTTTCAAGATTTTCAATATTAAAATCTGATTTTCAAGATTAAAATGACTGTAACATAACTTATCAAACCACTGACACCCTGTACGTTCCCAAATACTTGGTTGATATTTCTAGCTGTCTGTATGTACTGCATTGGTTCCACAACAAAGTCATGTTTGAATTATCCACGGTTCCAAAAAATTGTTCTAAAAAACTTTGAAAGATAACCATGAGCAAAAAATGTGTGTTTGAAAGAATGAAGATGTAGCTTCACAAAACAGATAAAACAAGAAGTGTCAAAGTGAAGTGTCAGAGATATCAACTGTCAAACTTGTATTAGAACTTTGGGAAATCAGACATTTTATATGAAAATAACCTAATCGCAAATAATTTATGAGGGGTATTTTTAAGCCATATGAATATTTTATTCCCTCATAACTTTCACCCAATGTCTTTAGCACCCATCAATGATTCTAGCATCCATCAGTGAATCAATTATTACACTGAGAGTAACAAAATAGTTTTTCTGATTCATCGTTCCTTCTACATTTATCAATTGACATTCTTCTGTAAAGAACTCGCTTTTACTATCAATACGGATTCTCTGTATCACATATTATAAGACACAGTCAACCTTTGGTGTCTGTGGGGTAATTGGTTCTAGGACCACTCCCCTAAGATGCCAAAACACATAGATGCTCAAGACCCTAATATGTAAAGAATGTAGTGTTCACATGTAAGATACATGCAGCATCTTGATACTTTATTTACTTATTTATCTCTTTTTGAGACAAGAGTCTCTGGGTGGAGTGCCCTGGCACCATGGCACACAGCAACCTTAAATTCTTGGGTTCAAGTCATCCCTCTGCATCAATCTCCTGAGTAGCTGGGACTACAGGTGCCAGCCACAACACCTGGTTAGTTTTTCTGTTTGTAGTAGACACGGGGTCTCTAGATTACTTATGATACCTAATACAATGTAAATCCTATGTAAATGGTTATTATACTACACTGTTTAGGGAATGATGACAAGGAAAAAAGCCCATACATATTCGGTGGGCATATAACCATAACAGGCCTAACTACATTTTTACTCTGTGGCTGGATCCACAGATGCAGAACCCATAACAAATATAGAGGGCTGACTGTATATTCTTTCTGATGCTCAAGTTATCCCAAATATGGCCAATAAAAACCTCTTCAAGGCAGCTCCTACTCCTTTTGGAACAATTCATTTAAGGCCTAAATAATTCAATCAAACAATGTAAGACAATTCAGTGAAAGACTTCTTGCTCTACACAGCTTCCTATTCTTCCAAGGGTTACTCTGTCTCTCATCTAATGGCTACTACAGTGTTAATTATTCAAGCCAAAATCTGGAAGAAATTCTCAACACTTACCTTTCCCTCACTACTAATTAGGGAGAGAAAAAAAGATGATCAAAAATTGGAACACAATTACTTTTAGTTCAGACCCTTCTACTGTCTATTATTTATGTGACAATTTCATTTTTAAAATTTTAAAGTATTATGAATTGGGCTGCAATAAACATTCTGATACAAATGTCTTTGTTGTAATGCGATTTAGTCCCTGCTTCTTAAGAGGCTGAAGCAAGTATATTTCTTAAGCTCAAGAGCTTGAGGTTGCTGTGAGCTAAGATGACGCCACAGGGCACTCTGCTCTACCCAGGGCAACAGAGTGAGACTCTGTTTAAAAAACAAAAAATCAGAAAATGTTTCTTCTATTCTGCATTTTTAAAAGGTCAGTCTAAAAAAAATGACTATGGACAATCGATAAATAATTTTTTGAAGTTTGGATCCTTGGGAAAAATTAATATAAGTTTTCACCATGGGCTATAAATCCAAATATTTTTTCAGATAAATTAAGATCAACAGCATTTTGAAAAATAGCTAAGATGTCATTAAGGGCCTTAAATACCACCCTTGGGTTTTCCTTATCCTCCAGGCAAGAGAGCATGTATTTTTGTTGTTTAACTGTATACACAGAGCCATGGACTCTCATACACAGAAGATGTGCTCACAGCATCCAGCAGGATAGCTGTCCCCAACAAAGCCAGTGCTCTTACATGCTTCTGTCATGGCACCTATTTTAATGACAGGTTATATACAGGCAAGATGACTTCAAGTGAGGGTATATCCTGACTCCATGGGCTAGAACAAAAATAGCCTTTGAGGACTCTGATCCATGACCTCAGCCTAATGGAGATACTAGAGGTAGACAGCAGATATGTAGTGATCATGTCCAGGAGAGAGATGATGGTCAAAATGGGCGTATCTATTGATCTCACCCCCCAAACAGGCTGTGTTATCCTCCTGTTCCTCCTGTGCTCTAAGGAGGTACAGGAGATGGGCTGGAGAAGCACCTCACCTAGACCTAATGTTGCCATTTAAAAACTTAAAAGTTCAGTTTTCAAGGCCCTGGGTATTAGTGCAGCATATGCAAACCAATAAGTGGCAAAAAGCTAAAAGCTCATGACCTCCAGGGTAAGTACAGGTGTAAGGCGGCCCCGGGGCATGGGCTCGGTAGAAAAAGAAGAGTCTGGGTTTTGTGGATCAGAATGGGCGTGGGGGCGGGTAGCTGCCTCTTGAGAAGGTCAGAGAAGATTAAACATCAGATCAGATCCCCTAAAGAGAAAATCATCCCCTAAGTTTTAAGGGCACTCAGAGTGGGACAAGCACTTACCCTAACTTTTCACCTTGGTTAAACTCAAGAATACACATACCAGGAGTAGAAGCCAGAGGTCAAGTCCAAAGCAAGCCTAAGAATTGAACATGTCTCCAGGAGCAAAAGGAGGCAGACAGAGAATACTTTGAAACTACACTGTCCACCACAAGCTCAGAACCTGTGGACAGTCCTTTTCAGGTCGGGCGCCAGTGCCAGAGTGGCCAGCCTAGCTGAAAGGCAGATGAGAATGATGGAAACAGCAGCTTCCAGAAGGCAGGTTGCAACCAGGACTGGACTGAGTCTGCCTTTAACATGTAGCAATGAAAATTCCTCCCTTCAAAGATTTCCGTAGGTCATTATATCGCTTGAAGGTCACAGACTGTCAGAAGGAAATGGAAATTTACAGCACCCCAAACATTGGTTTCTTAAAGAAAAAAGTACAGTAGCAAGTGCATCTCTGTTCTGCTAACATCTGATTTAGACATGTGATACTTAGGCAAATTGTACTCTGTGCATCCATGTAAGTAAAATAGTGTGATTATCATTAAGATAAAAATAATGCTGAAATTTAATTTTCTCAAGCAAATATTGGCAAGGAGTTTTAAGTCTCCCTCTGAATGCAAAAGTGTTGAGATGTTAGTTGATTCATTATCCAAAAAAAGTACATGTCTGGTAAGCTAAAATTTAGTGAAATTGTTACCAGAACTACAATATAAATAGATATCTTACCTTCTGGCTATTTAATACAGCAATAACCTTTGCAAGCTAATATTTATCATGCACGTCACACAAAAATAGCCACAAACCTAATTATGCTAGTGCCAACATTGATATGCTGCTGGTAATATGTGATTATAAATGTTTATGTCACTTTTGCAATTAAGGGGTCAGGATGACGTCAGTAGGCAACGTTTTTGTATTCCCCCAAAGGACCGAAAATTCACAGATCCATCATAGAGCAAATAAACAGATGCCTCTTTGAAATATTTGTATGCCAATAAGCTCATGGGAAGTTTGCTCTTTAAAAAAAAAATAGTCTAAAGAAATTTAATCTAAGCAGCCAGACTCTGTTGAATACAATACATTCCTCCTAATTTTCATTTATGAAAAAAGAATATGCCCGCCTTTCCTGGCAGTATCTTAAGTGAGATTTAAGAATATTCAGCCCTCTGCTTTAATTTATCCTGATGAAAAAGAAAAGTTAATCAACTAATACTAAAGCAAATTAGATTTTCAGAAATTCTGGAATTTCAATGCATTGTGATCTTTTTTGATCTCTATAATACATACAACAGCCACATGCATCTTTATAATTTTATACAAAATGACCGTAACAGACATTCCAGGATTCCTTTTGAATGCAGCACTTTTTTTCTTTTTCTTTTTTTTATCCTGTTTCATTCCCTCTGTTCCCCCTCCCAACCCATATTACTCGCCCTCCAAGGGAACCTGATTATAAAACATGTATTCCTTCATATTTGTTCTCATGTGCATACATGCACTTATGCATATGTGAGAGATAGATTTTTATCATCATTTTATATAAATAGGATTATAATGAAAACACTTAAGCAACTTGCTTTGCTCACTCCATGTCTTCTTGGCAGGCATCTCTCCACATCAACAAATATAGCTATAATTTATTCTTTGTAATAGCTACATAATAGTCTATTTGTGAATCACAATAATTATATAACCACTTCCCTATTATTAGATATTTGCTTTGTTTCGATTTCTGCTGCTATGAAAAATGTTGCGGTACATATCTTTAAGAGTGTTCTTGCCTACAGGGATTTTCATTTTATTGGATAGATCTTTAGGGATGGAGTTATTGAGTTGAAAGGTATTTTTGGTTCTGGTAGATTTGCTTTCCTAAAAGGCTCTGATAATACAGTTGGCATTTCCTTCAACAATTTGTGAAAATATATTTGTCCTGACATTAGTGGACAGTATATCTTTTTTTTTAATCTTTGCCAAAGTGGCTGGAGTAAAATCATATCCTATTATTTTGTATTTCCTTGTTTGCTAATAAACACAGTTTTTCCCCAGGTTTATTTGTTTTTTGGATTTGCTCATCTTGAACTTCCTACTTACATCTTTTCCTCATTTCTCTTGTGGTCTGTATTTTTCTTAGTCATTTGTTAGCACTCTTTGCACATTAAATATATCAACCCCTTCTTTGTCATCTGTGTTGTAAATATAGTTTTTCAAGGCTATCGCATGTCTTTTGATTTCCTTGCCAGGTAGAGAATTTATCTGTTTTTTAATAAGCAAATACATCTACCTTTTTTAGGACTTCTAAATTTTTCTTTTTACTGTTTGGGATTCATAGAGGGTACAAAGAATTAGGTTATACTGATTGCATTTGTTAGATAAAGTCTCTCTTATAATTGTGTCCTGCCATACCCCAAGAGGTATGCCATACACGGTGACCCCCCACCCCACTCCCTTCTCCCCTCTCCCAGCTCCCTCATTCCCCTACCCCTCACCTTGTATTAGATCATCTACTGCCTTCATATTAGAATTGAGTACATTGGATTCTTGTTTCTCCATTCTCATGATGCTTTACTAAGAAGAATGTGTTCTAACTCTATCTAGGTTAATACAAAGATATAAAGATCTTTTTAATGGCTAAATAGTATTCCATTTGCTAATACTAAAGCAAATTAGACTTTCAGAAATTCTGGAATTTCAATGCATTGTGATTTTTTTGATCTCTATAATACATACAACAGCCACATGCATCTTTATAATTTTATACAAAATGACCATAACATATACCACAGCTTGTTAATCCATTCCTGGGTTGGTAGGCATTTATGTTGTTTCTAATTTTGGTGATTGTAAGTTGAGCTGCAATAAACAGTCTAGTGCAAATATCCTTATGATAAAATAACTTTTTTTTTCTTTTGGATAGATGCCTAGTAATGGGATTGCAGAATCAAATGGGAGGTCTAATTTGAGTTCTTCGAGGATTCTCCATACTTCTTTGCAAAGAGGCTGTATTAGTTTGCAGTCCTACCAGCAATGTAAAAATGTTCCCTTATCTCCACATCCACACCAACATCTGCAGCTTTGACACTTTGTGATGTGGGCCACTCTCATTGGCAAGGCAAGGGCTTCCAGTCTCCATCTTATACAGCTGTGTCAATGCTGTAGTTAGCATCTCATACCCCAGAAGATCACCTGTTGCCCAGGCAATATAGAGCAAGATATAGATAGATAGAGAGATACTATATATATAGTTTTTTTTTTAATTTTTTTCAACTTTTTTCTCCTAAAGGACTTCTAAATTTTGATTAAACATTTATACCCCAAGATTGTTCATGAATTTTCCTAGATTTTCTTCCAAGAGTTTCATTAGTTATTTTATCTACATTTGTCTACAAATCATCAGGAATTTATATATGATGACAACAGTGATCCCGTTAATAAAAGTATATTATTTTCCACTCTTCACTTACATTGTGTCACTAAGCTAAAAGGGCACCAAACCTCTTAGCATCTCCAAACACCTGCCACCTGCAGACCATGAATGAAATGGCAGGAGGACCTCAAAACATAACTTGTGATCCCCACTATCCAGAAACTTCTGGTTCCACCATTTAAAAGATGAATCACAGGTAAAAATAGTAAGTGGTAAGAAATATGGAATTAAGTTTTATTACAGTCTTCCAGGGATGCTATAATAACAAAATAACTACCAAAATGGCAGCTTAAACAACAGAGATGTATTTCTTCACAGTCCTTGAAGATCACAGCTCTTGATCTTTCAAGATTAAGATGTCAGCAAGTTTGCTTTGCTCTGAGGCTTCTCGCCTTGGCTTATGGATGGTTGTCTTCACCCTGTGTCTTCACGTGGCCTTTCATTTGTGTGTGTCCATCCTCATCTCATCTCCTTATAAGATGGCAGCCAGATTGGATTAGGGCCCGCTTCAATGACCTTGTTTTAACTTCATTACCTCTCTAAAGACCCTATCCCAAACATAGCCACATTCTGGGGTAGTGAGGGATTAAGACTTCAACATGTGAATTTTGAGGGGACACAATTCAGCCCATAACAGGTTTCAAATAGTCTGCATAACCAGCAAGAGCCATCGGCATTCTATGAGAGGGAGCTCACGGGGAGTGAAAGCCTTATGAAAGACAGGACCAAAGCAGGCATTGAGGATGCTACTGATTTCAGTAAGGCTGTGGAAAGCTTTTCTATGAGAAAGCAACACTAAGCAAAGTAACAACTTTAAGCACCACGTGTCAGGATTCTGATGGGGCAACTGAAATGACCAGAGGAGATAGTTCATTTCAGGGGGGAAAGTGGGAGATAAAATTGGAATCACTGAGATTGTAAATAACCTGTGTTCAGGAAAAGTTTGAGCTTGTTGAATAAGAAAAAAGGGGGGGGATATCATCATAAATTTTGGAAAAATGATATTTTATAATTATAGTGGTATTTAAGGAAGAAAATCTGATTTTTATTTGCAAGATGAAGCATGGAGACCAGACACTGCCACAATTATTAAATGAGTTATTTTCGCCTAGAGGGATGGCAATGGTAAATGAGAAGAAATGGTGGATGAATATTAGACATATTGAAGAATGTGCCAGAAAAAGTGACAGGCAGAGCATGGTGGTTCATGCCTGTTATCCTAGCATTATGGAAGGTTGAGGAATGAGAATTTCTTGAGTTCAGGAGATTGAGACCGGCATGAGAAAGAGTGAGACCCCATCACTACGAAAAAGAGAAAAATTAACCAGGCATGGTGGTGTGGACCTGTAGTCTCAGCTACTTGAAAGGCTAAAGCAGGAACATCACTTGAGCCCAGGAGTTTGAGGCTACTGTTAGCTGTGTACTCTATCCTGGGCAACAGAACAAGACCATGTCTCAAGAAAAAAACAAACAAACAAACAAAACAGCAAAAATAATTGATGGAAGTGTGCAATTGCTTTCTGTAGGAAATGAAGAAGAGTGAGGCAAAGGTGACATCAATGGTTTGAACCTGGGAGACAGAAATAAAGGTACCATTGAGGTTATAGTGCGCAGAATCCTAGATGGAGAAGACGACCACTGGTTCATGGAGTCTGAGAGTTGGAGATGCGTTTTCAGTAGGGAATAAGAAATTAAAACAGGGCTCATGTGCAATGGGAAGTTCAAACCCAGGGAACGTATTAGGAAGTAATCCCTGTGGAGAAATCTGTGGAAACTGCAAGGAGCCGGGAGGGAGATGATTCAGTCCAGGAAGGAAGGGAAAGATCCCTTCCTCACCCAACAAACTTGTATTAAACATTGACTACATGGCAGGCATTTCCCTAAGGGCCAGGAATACAAAGATCAGTAAGATAAGGCATCTGCCTTCAGAATTCAAATTTTTGCAATTTTCTGCAAAAATTGTTGAGAAAGCTTAGTAGTGAAGAGGTAAGAGATAATAGGGACAGATAAAAGGCCTTTGGATTTCAGTCAAGTGTGCCCCTGACTGTCTCAAAAGCATTTTCTATAGTCTTGGTTGTAGACATCAGATTGAATGAAAAATGAAGACAAGTTCAAGAATGCCTTCATTCCCAGAAGTTCTTTTGTTTTTCACTCTCCTGGCATTTATTCAGATTCTTTGCCACAGGCCACTTTTCATGTTTCTAAAAACATTAAAAAGTATAACAACTTGGCGAGGCACATTGAGCTCTTGCATCAATCCTAGTACTCTGGGAGGCTGAGGCAGGTAGATTGCTTGAGCTCAGGAGTTCCAGACCAGCCTGAGCAAGAGTGAGACCTCATCTCTATTAAAAATAGAAAAACAAGCCAGGCAGGTGGTGGATGCCTGTAGTCCCAGCTACTCGAGAGGCTGAGGCAAGAGGATCCCTTCAACTCAAGAGTTTGAGGTGCCTGTGAGCTATGACACCAAGGCACTCTACCCAGGGCAAGAGAGTGAGACTCTGTCTCAAAAAAATAATAGTAATAACTTGATCCCATATTTTTATGTCCCTTGCCATTCAGATTCAAATGAGTACTATAAGTCAATATGACCAATACATTTTAAAATGCTAACACTTTGCAAGAACCCACTGTAGCTATTTAGTAATGAGCCTTGGGAGAGATATTAAGTAAAAGGAAGGAACAAAGACCACTGTGTGTGATGATGGCAACAAGTTGGGATGTTCCCTCTTTCTTTGTCCCTGAGACAGTCTAAGATGGAGTCCAGAAATGGCTCAGCATTCTGAGCTCCCTTCCTATCTTTTGTCTATTCCTATGGAGAAGCAAGAGAAAGAAAATGGGAGATGTCTGTTACTCATCTCTGTTAACACAGTCTCATTAACAAATATCTTATTTACTTCTGTTTTATTCCAAAGAGGACAGTGATGCATGATTGTTGAGGTTCTCTCTGATTAACATTGCTTCAAGCATTACACCTCTTGGAAACACTCTCAACTAGCTGACCTTGGGAAATGAATGAGCTGGGTAATGTTCACATATGAATGCTGTTGTGATAAATAGGTTCTCCTCGCAGGCTGACTATGGCACTGGAAAGTTAGACATAGTGAATCTTTCAGCCTGGTTGAAACTGATTTCCACTGCCAGTCCCAATTGTTTGCATACATTAAGTATGAATATTTATTGATCCAATTAGATTTGACTTGATTTGAACAGTGTAGTTCAGGACAATTGAGTTTCTTTGTGTATTTCTACAGTTGCCAATTAGGAATCATCACTACCTTTGATTAAGTGCAATCATGATCTATTGCTGTGTTTGAATCCTAAGAAATAGATGCTCAGATACCTGTTGAATGCAGCTAATCTTTGATAAGCACCCCCTCCCAACTCCCACCCACATTCTAATGTATCTGTCAAGTAGACATTCTTGCACAACTGCAGTTGGCAGATAGGCTGATCAAAAAGCATGAAAAAATACACAGAAATACTTAGCAGGAGACCTGTTAGCTCTGTCAATGTAAAGCCACCTGCAGTGAACACACCTCCAAGCATGCAGAGCACCAGAAGCTCAGTGTTGCTGTAGCTTTGAGAACCTGGCTGTATTGACAGAAAGCACAGAAAAAGATGACAAAATTTACTCTTGGTCACTATGTTAAAGTCAGATCTAAAGATTCCAATGGTTTGAGGTTCGACATTTTGGTGAAAGACTAGATTAAACTTTTAGAAAAACAATCAGCTCTGTAAATGAGCAGAGTTGGGCCATAACTTGTATGAAGTGGCGCTTTAAAATGAAGACCATGCACATGAGTCTGGGGACAGGGGCAGAGAAGGGACAGGAGAGATTCTATGAGAGTTATAATACTTCTTAAATGGGTTTTCTGGCAGCTTTGACTCCTCACTCCATCCGTCCTCTGAACTTCTGTTCCCTAGTCTGCATTAGCAAACCATGGACTCCTTTCCTTCCTCTCCTTTTCTTGCCTCTAGCCATTGAGGTTCTAGACCACCAGACAACAGAGGGACGTGCCTGGTGAGGACTGTAAGATTGGCTGGGGGAACCAAAGTATTTCCTCTTTCTTCCAGTTGTAGCCTCAGTTGTACATAGATATTTCTCATTGATCCCAGAAGGATACTATTGCTTGATAGTAGCCTTTGTAATTAAATTCTGATTTATGATCACCTCTTTTACAGGTAACCCCAAAGGAGAAGAGTCAAAAATGTTGAGACCTCCACGACGACCTCGGAAACCCAAAACATTAAATAACCCTGAAGACTCCACATATTATTACCTGCTACATGTAAGTGGCTCGCTCTTACTGTGGCCATAAAGGAAGGCCAGGCAGAGGGAGGAACCACTTGGATTCCTCTTCACCGGCCCTCCCCTGGCTGGGCATCTAGCACTTCACTCTCCCCAGCCCTTCTTCCTCACATCCAAGCCTCTGCCATGGTCATGTGTCCACCATGTCCTCAGTTCAGCCTCTCTGCTATCCATTAATCTGAGCTGATATGCAAATATCAACCCAGAAAGAGAAGGCTATCATAGCAGGAGCTCACCAGAGAAGCATCGTAATGTAAGTGGATGGGTTATGGTGAAAGTAGAATAAGGGAGGGAAGGGAAGAAGTAGATTTATTGAGCATCTTTTAAATTCTAGGCCTAGGGGCGGCACCTGTGGCTCAAAGGAGTAGGGTACTGGCCCCATATGCCAGAGGTGGTGGGTTCAAACCCAGCCCTGGCCAAAAAATAAAAAAGAGTATATAAATTCTAGGCCTAGAATGAGGCCTGTTCACATCCACTCTGATACCCAGTCCTAGAAATAGCCCTTCACGTGGTATCCCCATCTCATGGGTCAGGATTCTGAGACATAGATAAGCACGTTTTAGCTGTCAGGGCCATTAATTGTATTGAGGCTTCTGACTCACAGTTTGCAGCATGAGAACTCACAGCGTCAGCCCTGCAGGACTACCATTCTCCTCGCAGTGCTCTTTCCCAGCAAATCCACCATCATCCACTTGGTTTTCTACACCAAGTACCCAGGAGCCATCCTGGACCCCAGCCTCTCTCATGCCTGCTGTCTACTCCACTGCTCTAAATTGTGGCTTCTGCCTGCAGAAGTTGACTCCACTTCACCGCCCTCCTCTGATCTCACAGCAGCTATTGCAGACCATCATCTCTGGATTATTTCAGGCCCCACCTACATGCATCAAATCTTATCTTCTCTATCTCACAACAGAAAATTCCCCTACACCTTGAATTTGATCACGTTCTTTCCTAGATAGTCCCTTAAATGGCTTAGAAGCTCCTTCAGCATAAACTCTGGGTTCCTTCCAAGGCCTTTCTCTTGGGACCTGGGAAGACATTTTACCTGGTCTCCAGGCTCGCCATGTCCCCCCTAGCCGTAGTGACCTGCTTCAGACTCCGCTAGCGAGTGGCACTCTCTCACGCTCCCAAAGCCTTTACACCTGCTGGTACCTCGGTTTGTAATACTTACCCTTCCACTCCCACTGAGAGAGAGTGCGCTTCTCCATGCCCTTTGGACAACCCAAACAATGTGCTAAAATTCGGAGGATTCACTGGAGATACATTTATCTCCCACCTCCAAGTTACCCAGTTTCTTCTAGTCCTTTCCCTTCTCCCCAGCAAGTTCAGTTTCCACAGAAGTCTCCTCTTGCTCATGGTACTATTGGATTCAATCTTACATTCTCATCCCCTCTTACTTGATTTGGACAATCCCATCATCCACCATGACCTTCATCACTGCTGATTTCTTAGCCTTTATCTCTGGCTTAGATCTCCCTCTAGCTCCAGACTCAAATATCAAACTGCCTAATGTTTGTTTTAAAGAATTTACATGATGTACACAGGCTTCATATATAGATATTTACATGCACACATGCATCCATGCACGGGTGCACACACAACTTTGCTGAGATAAACGTCACACACCCTACAATTCACCCACAACTAAATGGTATTTAGTACAGCCATTATAGTCAATCTTAAGACATTTTCATCACTCCCTAAAAACTCTGTACTTATTAGGAGTCACTCCCCATCCTCCAGCACTCCCACCCCAAGCTCTGTCAATCCCCAATCTACTTTCTATCTCTACAGATTTGCCTGTTCTGGGCATTTCATAGAAATAGACTCACAGAAGGTGTGTTCTTTTATGAAAAACCAACTCATTTTACAAGCCAGTAATCTATTAGCCTAACTTCTTCTTTCTCATCTCCTGGGTCTAAAAATCTACCTCTTAAATAGCTCTTGAATTCCTCTGCTCTCGCCATGTCCTGTGCTAATACCCTCTTCCAGGCCAACGATTCTCACATTTCTGCATCACTCCTCCTACTGGTCTTTTGGGTTTATGCTTTTTCCCTCTTTTCAGTATCTGGGTCCACAGCTTCGTTTCCCAACCTCCCAGCTTGGTGTCCATTCATGCCTTCAGACTCTCCACTTTGGTTCTTCTGTTTATAATTTGATTTCTCATCAAAATGTCATAGGTATTTACCCTCTGGCAAGCTCTTTTTCAGCCTTGAACCACTTCCTTTTTCTCTTCTGATTCATGACTAAAAGACCTTCAGCCTAGATGTCTTTTTCCTGGGAAAGCCTTCTTGACACTCCCACATCCCAAGAAAGCTCCTCCTGGAACCTCCCTAAGCACGTCCTAGTTTCCTATGAAGACACTTTATCAGGCTAAGGAGGGATTGAAGTGGCTTCCAGGAGGTCAAGGAGTTTTCCTGTTGCATTTAGCCCAACGGGTAATAAGCATTCAGTACATGTCAGTTCTATAAATAAGTACAATGAAATAAAAGAGCAAAATACAATTAAGAGTAAATTGAGAAAATTCCAAAGTTCCAGATACCTGCATTTGACAATTACTTTATAAGAAATACAGGATTAAGAAAGGATATTGATTTTTTTATACTGCTCAAAAAAAAAAAAAAGCAAATAGTCTGATGCTTGTTTATGTAGTTAAATAGAATAGCTGACAACAAGATTAGAAATTAACAAACATTCCTCAGTCACCCTGAATTTAAGTAGCAAATTCCTCAGTCACCCTGAATTTAAGTAGCAAATGAAGCTCGATGACCTTTATTAAATGCTGATTGACTATAATGGTTTCAACAGCAGAGAATATTTTCAATATGAGAAATTGTAAAAGACTTGAAATGAGGTAAAACGTTTACTACTTAACCAGTCAGTGAGAATTATGGAGCAGATTCAGAGCCTCGTAGATGAGTCCCTGCCCCCAAGAAGCGGCTTACTTTTCCATTGCACTATTATTGAAAAATGAATATACACTATTTTAATACATTCTAAGTTATTAGTGACTAGGATACCTTTTTATAACTCTAAGTCCTGAAATCTGTGTCTTCTGTGAAAACAAAAACACAGAAAACTAGCATATTATTACAATAGAAAACACACCATGTGTTTATATTCATTGAGCCCTTCCCAGGATTTGAGATAAGTGAAATTTATAGCTGTAATGGGGACCTACTTCCTTTAATCACCAAAACACTTTCTGTAATTGTAAATGGTTTTATTGAAAATCTTTCTAAAAGATATTATACTGAATCCTTTAAACCTTTTCTTGATGACCCAAGGTCACAGCAGTGAGCAAAAAATTAAAAAATGCTTGTACTTTTAATTATCATAGAGATACAGTAGTTGTGCATATTAATGGGATACATAGGACATTTTGATATAAACACAATCAGAGTAATTGAGGGTGTCTGTCACCTCAAGCATTTATCATTTTTTCTGTGTATTAGGAACATTCCATGTCTGTTATTTTGAAATATACAATAAATTATTGTTAAGTTTTATTGTAGCACTATTCAAAATGTTTGTACTTTATTCAGATTTATGCTTATCAGAGAGGCTACCTGACCCCCAGGGCTGAGGCAGTACCCCATCTGTCTATATTTCCCAGGCCTACTTCTTTTTTTTTTTTTTTTTTTGAGACAGATTCTTCCTTTGTCACCCTTGGTAGAGTGCCCTGGTGTTATAGCTCACAGCAACCTCAAACTCTTAGGTTCAAGCAATCCTCTTGCCTCAGCCTCCCAAGTAGCTAGAACTACAGGCAAAGCATTTATAAATTAAGTAGAACCTCCATAGCTGACCACCTCCTTAAATTGACCTAATTTTTCATAGACCAGACATACACCACATGTACGTATCAGTACAGTAGGCCTAGTTCTTGATGTTGACCCCCACTGTATGTTGATCAGTTTGTTATAGTCCCCTGGGGGTCAACTTACAGGCCCTTCTGTACTTGTCTACTTGTCTCCTATCCAACTTCCTCTGTAGATGAGAAGCTCCATGAAGGCAGGGCCTCTGCTCACTGTTACAGCCACTGTACTTGGAACACTGTGTTGCTCAATCTAGTCACTAGAAAACTACTTGTAAATAAAGAACTACCAGTGCCGAGCTGTGGAAAATTATTTCCCTTGCCCAACACAGACATCTATGCTTTCCGTTGTTTTCCCTATTTTCTTAACTTTTGTTTCTCCATGGATGTCACTTCCTATCATGGTCATTCTGGCTGCCTTCACATCAACACTGGCTCTCCTCTGTGATTGGAAGGCTTTCTTCTCTTACATCTAGGAAATGTTGCTGCTATTGTGTCCAAAATAAAGTGAGCCGAACCTCAGAAGCTTGGGGAGGGCATTAGCTGAGCAGACACATCCTGGCATAACTCGGAAACTGGGCAGCCACCAGCAAAAATGACTCAGTGCCAATAGTTTCCTCAAAAAATGAGTAATTGAACCCTGTCCTCTCAGAGGTCCCTTCCAGTCTAATTACTCTCTACAGTACTTTTCCTGAACTACAATGGTGGTGAGGTTGGCCACTTCAGTTTTTGCTTTTTTCTTTTCTATTCCTGTTTTGGCTCCTTCTGCATCCTTGTGAAGATCACTAAATAAATAATTTGTGTGTTTCCAAAAGGAAAGTACAGTTGTATCCACCACAAAGTAATGGATCTGAGTATTAAAAGCAGATTCTTCAAAGTCCTCCAGGCTAAGACTTCTGTTCTCTCAAAGGCCTCCTCAAGAAACACCCTCACCAGAAAATCTCATAGAGTAGTTTTCATCTCCTTGTCTCTCATTCTCTCATGCTCTCGCTTTCTCTCTCTCTACCCAACCCCCTTCAGTTCTACAGGAAACTACACATTTCAAGTTTCTAATTTACATAACAATTTCAAAACTATCATTGAAAACATTGTACATCTTACCAATAAATGCCCCAACATAAAACCCCAGGTGATAAAATTCTTATTAAATCCTCCCCCTTGAGGAATGGCTGGCTTCCTTTTTCATAATGAAGGACATGGTTTAAGATGTCATGCCTCCCTTTTGGTCCCCGCTGCTAGGAAGCTGAAAGGTAAACAGAAGGCTACTTCTTAATCCACCTGTTTCTCTAACCTCCTTCATTTCTCATTCACAATGTCTACTTCCCTACTTTGACCATGTAACTACTTCTATTAGAAGCCATCTCAAGTAATTTTGGGAGAAATATATTACTGAGTTATATTTCGCTAACATGTTCTAGCACAGGCAAGAGTGAAATAAGCCTGGACAGTATTTCCTTTTCTAGAAATTTCCATAACTGAGAACCAACTTATTATATCCACCATCTCCTGGAAAGAAGGACTGATCCAATACAAAGAGGGGGTTCTCACCAGCGTGAGAAGTCAAGGCAGAATAGTACTCGATTCTCTCGATTCTTGGTTGTTATAGGGCAACTCTGCCACTCAACTTAGTGCCATCATGTAGGCATAACTTGGGACTACAGACATTTGTTACCATGAACAAGAGGGACTTGTTTTCAGGTGATGGATTAAGGAGGCAGGAGCTCTGAATGTCATAGTAAAACTGATATCGTATTACTTGATATCATATTAATTACATGGCTAGTGGCCGCTGTACTTGTGTTGGCCATATATTTATTTGTAAGCATCTCTTAGCCTACGGCATTGTATCAAGAGTGTGAAATAATAGGAAATAGGATGAAGGTCAGAAATGTCATTGGTACCCGGCCCCTTCCATCTTTTGCTCCTGAATGGTCTCTGCAATTGAGGCACTCACTTCTGCCTCAGCTACACACTCATATGCCAAACTAATATGAATAAATCCACTATGAACTGTTAAACTTATCCCTATTTTAAAGGACTACAAATTATAAATCAGAAGAAAAAAATGATTGGCTGTTTGCAGTGGCTCATGCCTATAATCTTAGCACTCTGGGAGACCTAGGTGGGTGGATTGCTTAAGCTCATGAGTTCAAGACCAGCCTGTCTCTACTAAAAATGAAAAACTGAGGTAAGAGAATTGCTTGAGCCCAACAGTTTGAGGTTGCTGTGAGCTATGACGCCATGGCACTCTACCCAGAGTGACAGAATGAGACTCTGTCTCAAAAAAAAAAAAAAAAAAGTTTTACTATGTCCCTACCCTCGTAGGAGAAACCCTCAATATTAACAAACTATTATTAATTACTATTTCTATTATCTTGTACTTTTATGGTGCCAGCCCACAGGAGATCTACAGTAGGGTTTCCACAATGATAATATCTTCAACTGGTTCAAAGTCACTATGGTATTTATTTTCTCAGCCTAAAAGACATATATGTTCTCCTAACACATAAAGACATGAGCTCAAATGTATTGAAGTAGCCACAAAGAAACACATTACTAATGTGACAATACTGAAGATAATATTGCTTTATGTGTAAGATTAAAATGGAGTGCTATTTAGTTAGTGTTCAAATTGAAGTGTTGAAGAAAATAGATCTAATTATTTCCATACCTAAATATACTAATTTGTGCCTTGATACATGGACATAAAGTTCTCAATGATGCAAACATTGTACAAATAAAAATATATATTGTTTGTGCTACTATGTTTATGCCACAGATGGGCTCCGATAGGTTGAGGAAGTCACATTTTTGTTCTTTTTATGGACTGCCACACCTGTCCTCCATATCTATCTGTCTGCCTTGCGTGCAGACAAGTATGACTTATAAGGGAGACATCAAAACAGCCTAATTCACCTGCTTACATCACAACTGCATTTGTGATAGAGAAATGGGCTTCTCCAAAATTTTACAATTGGCTCCCATTTGTAGGCAAGTAGACCTTATGTAACCTGGTCCATCATGGCCACTGTGTGGTAAGCACTTTTTTCATCTCAGTTCAGCCTTGGTGAAAATAATCAGAAATTTATAACTAAGCAAATTTGAATAAACTGCATTTCTTTAGTGGATCCACTTGCTTATTTCTAACTTAACCTTTTAGGAATAAATGTATTGACATAGTAAGATTAGAGTAATATGTCAATTACATGGTATTAGGATCATAAGATGATATGGATTTTTGAATTCTTCAATTCCCTTTAGAAGTCAATCCAAGAAGAAAAACGAAGACCAAAGAAAGACAGGTAATTATCATTTATAGATGTGAAAGAGTCATCTTATTCAAATTAAAATATAAGTCCTTATGTTCAAATTATGATTAAAAATCACCTCATCTTATATGGATAGATTTAGAAAGTAATGTGCCCTCAAAATATGTTTTAAATAAGTGATTTTTATCTACCTAAAAATTATAAGCTCTTGTATATTGCAATATATCTATTCACAGTACATGCAGTAAGAATTCAAATATATTTTCAATGAATTCTACTGTCCTAATATTGAATTTGGTTGGTTATTTTGTTTGTGTTTGTGTTTGTTTTGTCCATTAAATGGTTTTCTTGGGCGCTTTAAATATACCTGTATCCATGAACTTTCTTTCCCCAAACTCCTTTTGGCTTTTTGTCCTTCAAAACATGCTACATCTTGCTTCTGGTGATTTTTACGGGATTTTTACAAAAGACAAGGTTGGTGTCACCTGCAGGTGAGGCACACTTAGATTCACCTTATTCTTACTTTTCTATAATATTTCAGTCTATCAATAGTTCACTAATTTAATATTATACCACTGTTTTATTCAACATTAATACCAACAAACTTCCAGACAGTGCGAATCACCAACAAGAGTCCTTCTATTCAGCATGAATGAACACAGAGTTCCTAATTCATGAACTGGTGGCATTCCCAAAGTCCATCCATAAGTTGGTATCTGTAACTTGAAAAGCATGTTTTCCTAGAAGCACTATTACCACCTGGTGGTTTCCAAACTACCTGTTTTCTTTCTTTCTTTCTTTCTTTCTTTCTTTTTTTTTTTTTTTTTTTTTTGAGACAGAGTCTCATTTGTAGCCCTTGGTAGAGTGAGGTGGCATCATTACTCACAGCAACCTCAAACTCTTGGGCTCAAGCAATCCTCCTGCCTCAGCCTCCTGAGTAGCTGAAACTATAGATGCATGCCACAATGCCTGATAGAGACAGGGTTTCAGTCTTCTCAGCCTGGTCTGGAACTCCTGAGCTTAAGCAATCCACCCACCTCTGCTCCCAGAGTGCTAGGATTACAGGCGTGAGCCACAGCACCTGGCCTCAGACTACCTGTTTTCTTCACATGAAGTCCCATCTGTGCAGATACTGAGCACCACAGGAACCAGACTGTGGCCTAAATAAATCCAAGCATGAAAATAGATGAAGACACACCCTTGATTGTATGCCATGGGCAGTATTATAATCTAGTACAGAAATTAATCCCATAGATTAATGGGAGGGCTGACATTACCAAGGAAGAACAAAGTTCAAATCATGAACTCTTATTTGTATCAATGTGCCTGATGGCTGATAAAATTTGAATATGCTGTGCGTTAACACACAAAAAGCCGGATTCTCTGATAATGGCCCACAAGTCAGTAGTGAACTCTGATCTACTGGACAAAATGGAACAACATGAGCCCTGCCTATTCTAGTAACTATTGGTGTCAAGTTACATGCACTAGAATCAGGAAAGCCTACTACAGGACCTGATGCTCTATTCAGAATAAGAGGTGAAGGTTTTTCCTCTCAATGTATGGTATATACTGTTTTTACATATTTCAAGACTTCCCCCAATATTTTATTGATATGTATGTGTTATTCCTAAATTGTAATAAATATTACATCTACTTTTAAGATAGAAAATAAGTATCCTATAAGTTTCAGTGAGCAGAAAATTAGATTGATGCTACAGTGTGTTTATGTGTTCATTTGCAGTCAGGGAAAATTATTAGATTTGGAAGATTTCTATTATAAGGAATTTTTGCCCAGTCATTTTGGACCAAAGGATCATAACCCTAGTTTAAGAGAACAAAGAAGTCACCGAGAACTCCAGAATCAATGTTTTAAAGCTAATGAAAGGTAATAAACTGTACTTTAAAGTATAGCATTTTCAATTTTATACTCGCAATTCCATTTCTTAAGCAATTTTAATGCGGTGTGTGGGTAAATTACAAAGCATTCTTACTGACTTTTGCATCTTTGGAGGAATACGTTGTTTACAAGTAAAATCATTAAATATTATGGCAGGGTAATCAAGCATCACAGTTTTCCTAGCCAAAACTTAGTTTATACCTGTTTTCTTGGTGTAATTATTAATAGTCCGCCCCCTTTGGGGTCATGGTGTATGGCACACCTCTTAGAAGTGGGACATAATTATACAAGGGACTTTACCTAACAAATGCAATCAGTGTAACCTACTCATTTGTGCCCTCAATGAATCCCAAACAATAGAAAAAATAAAATAAAATAGTACCCCCTTTTAAAAGTATCATTTTGGATGACAAGTGATATGGCCAAACTAATGATTAGCAACATGCCATATCCACAATCTATGTTCAAGCTCTAACCAATGTAATTTTAATCACTTACTGTTTCTTTATTATGTTTGTATTAATGATTTCTCAGAATTGGTGGTGTCAGACCCAAAAATACTTGGGAGAAAGACTCATAGAAAAATTTCAGATTTGGTTTCTCACCTTACCACTGACTTCACGACCTTACTTATTTGAGTAAATAAGTAAGTGGTTAAGAAAAGAGATGTTAGAGTCAGACAGTCTTAAATTTATATCCTGATCCTGCCTCTTGGGAGTTGAGTGACCTTGCTCATTGCCCCAAAACTCTTTAAGCCTTTACTGCCACACCTGCAAAAGGATTTACTAATAAGTGCCTCGCCGTGTTGTAGAGATTCAATAAAATAATAGCACATTTAACGCTAAGGCAGTGCACTTAACACCTGTATTTATTTTTCCAGAATCTACCTAAACTATGATTTTTATCATCTTGGAGTCAAGAACTATCACCCATAGAGTGCTATGGCATCACAGCTCACAGCAACCTCAAACTCTTGGGTGCAAGCTATTCTCTTGCTCAGCCTTCCAAATAGCTAGGACTATAGGTGCCTGCCTCAATGCCCAGCTACTTTTTTTTTTTAAGAGACAGGGTTTCTCTCTAGCTCAGGCTAGTCTCTAACTCATGAGCTCAGGCAGTCCACCCACCTCAGCCTCCCAGAGTGCTAGCATTACAAGTGTGAGCCACCACTCCTGGCCCTCATGGATTTTTCTAATTGATAAATAAAAAGTATACATATTCATGGTGTAGAGCATGACGTTTTAAATGTTAAAGCCATTGTGGAATGGCTTAAACTGATTAACATGCAAATGGCCTCTCATACTTAAAGATTTTTGTGGTGAGAAGACTTAAAATCTATAGCTTTTAGCAATTCTCAAATATGCATCATCATTAACTGTAGTCAGCATGTTCTATGTCCAATAGCTCTCTTGAATTTATCCTGTCTCACAGAAATTTTGTGTCCTTTACTAACATCTCCCCAAACCCCACCACCAGCACCAAGCCCCTGGTAAGCACCATTCTATCCTCTTTTTTTTTTTTTTTTTTTTTTTTGAAACAGGATCTCACTGTGTTACCCTAAGTAGAGTATGTGACGTCACAGCTCACAGCACCCTCAAACTCTTGGGCTTAAGCAATTCTCTTGCCTCAGCCTCCCAAGTAGGTGGGACTATAGGCGCCTGCCACAATGCCTGGCTATTTTTGTTGTTGTTGCAGTTGTCATTGTTGTTTAGCTGGCCCAGGCTGGGTTTGAACCTGTCAGCCTCAGTGCATGTGGCCAGCACAGTGGTTACGGCGCTGACCACATGGCTCTACAGGGGCCAAGCCTGTTCTACCAGTCTTTCTCTAGCATCCACATCTAAGTCCAATATTTGTCTTTCTGTGCCTGACTCACCTCACTTAGCATAATGTTCTCTGGGTTCATTTCTTTTGTCACAAATGGCCTGATTTCCTCTGTTTTCAAGGTTGAGTAGTATTCCATTGTGTCTATATGCCATCTTTCCTTTATCCATTCATTCACTGGTAGATACTTAGGTAGATTCCATATCTGGGCTATTGCACATAACACTGCAATGAGCACAGGAGTGAAAATATCTTTTCCACATACCAATTTCATTCCTTTGGATATATACCCAGAAGTGAGATTGCTGCATCGTATGGTAGTTCTACTTTTCATTTTTCGATGAACCTGCATACTTTTTCCTATGATGGTTGCACTAATTTTCATTCTTACCAACATCATGAAAGGGTTCCTCGTTGTTTGCCACACCTCGTCATCTTTTATTTTCATTTTTTGGCTAGCAGCCATTCTCACAGGTGTGAGAGCATATCTCATTGTGGTTTTCATGTGCATGTCCCTGATTAGTCATGCTGGGCATTTTTTTTCATATACCTGTTGGCTATTTTTATGTCTTCCTTTAAGGAATGTTTATTTGCATCCTTTGCCCATTTTTTAGTCAGGTTACTTGTGGGTTTTCTTTTTTTTTTATTGCTAAATTGTATGTGTTCTTTATATATTTTGATACATCAGATGTACCAAAACATCAGATGTTTGGTTTGCAAACATTTCCTGGGTTATCTCTTCTCAATGTTGAATGTTCTCTTTGCAGTGCAGAAGTTTTTTAGTTTGATGTAATCTCATTCATCTGTTTTTGCTTTTGTTGCCAGTGCTTTTGACATCATATCCAAAAAATCCTTCCCCAGACCGAAGTCATGGGGCTTTTCCCCTCTATTTTCTTCTAGTAGTTTTAAAATTTCAGGTCTTATGTTTAAATCTTTAATCCATTTTGAGTGGATTTTTGCATATGGTGTGAGATAAGGGTATAATTTTATTCTTCTGTCTATGGATATCCAGTTTTCCCAGCACCGTTTATGGAAGAGATTATCCTTTTCCCACTGTGTGTTTTTACTACCTTTGTTGAAAATCAAAAGAATGTAAAAGTTGAGTTTATTCCTGGGCTTTTTATTTTGTTCCATTGTTCTTTGTGTCTGTATTTATGCCAGTACCATGCTATTTTAATTACTATAGTTTGGTAATTTAGTTTTGAATCAGGTGTTGTGATGCCTTTGGCTCAAGATTGTTTTGGCTATTTGGGGTCTTTTGTTGTCCTATACAAATTTTAGGATTCCTTTTTCTATTTTTAGAATTTTGATGGAGATTGCATTGAATCTGTAGATCACTTTGGATAGTACCAAAATTTTAATAATATTTATTCTTCCAATCCACAAGCACAGGATATCTTTCTATTTATTTGCATCATCTTCAAAACCTTTCCTCAATACTCTACAGTTTTCAGTAAACGAATCTTTCACCTCCTTGGTTAAATTTGTACAGAAGTATTTTTTGGTAGCTATCATAAATGGAATTATTTTCTTGATTTCTTTTGTGGACAGTTCATTGTTCTTGTGGATTTTTTTTTCTTCAAAACATAAAGTCTCACTCTGTCACTCAGGCTCAAGTACAATGGCTCAATCATAGTTCACAGCAGCCTTGAACTCCTGGGCTCAAGTGATCTCCCCACCTCAGTCTCCTGAGGGACTACAGGTACACCCACCATGTCTGGCTATTTCTTTTTTAAAAATTTTTGTAGAGACAGAGTCTCACTGTGTGACCTAGGCTGGTCTTGAACTCCTCACCTCAAGCATGTTCCTGAAGCTAGTGGCAAGTGATCAGTGATTAGAGAATGGAAGGAAGAATAGGAAGTTGTCTCCTTGTCCCCTTCTATGATGGGACCTAGTAGGGTCTCTGCTGGGCAGTAATAAGAGATGTGGGGTATTTAGGGCATGACTGAGTTTTAATTATGGATAATGAAAGATGAAATCATTACTGGAGCACAAGTGCTTCAGTTAAGGGATAGGAGAATCAGGAAAGAAGCCTCCACAGAAAAGAGACAGAGAGATACACAGGGAAACAGGAAACACGAGCCCTATACCCCTGTGGCTGACTCCTCCCTCCACTGCTCACTGGCTGTATCAACCAGAATCAGTCTGCTTTCTCATCTGCTGACAGAAGATAAAAACCTAAGGCCTTGCAGCGCTGTCCTTTGGAGTCAGAGATAATATGTGTGATGTCCATAGTATGTGGTTGATACTTAATGTTCTTATAACAAAAATCAGCTGAATGTATACAAATTCAAGTCAGTAACTCAGAAGAAGATCCTCTACTCCATCAGTACCCATCTTGACAACACGTGCCCTTTCCTGTCAAGCACCCACTGAGCTCAAGATGCTCTGAAAGACCTTCCCAGAGGTTTTTTTCTTCTTTTAATTCCCTTTTCAGAATGGATCAGAATAAAGGCATGGTCCATCTATAGACCAAGTTCTGGCCCTCTCCTTTCACCATTAATTGCATTCATTTGCATTTACCCTCAGCAGCCTTGGCTTTCTCTCATCCCCAATTATACTCAACTGGCAAACTCCTGCTGGATAAAGCCAGCTTTCTACCCCATCGCTAGCTGAGTATAGCTAGAGAAAAGCACAACCTACTCTCACTTAAAACATCTGCCCACACACCTTAGGCAGGCCCTTAGAGTTATTTTACAATACTACGTTTCCCTAAAAAATCCATTACCTCGCTTTCCCAGTCCAGGCTCTCAGACTTCCTCCTCTCTCTTCAAACCCTCAAAACTTCCCCACTCTCAGCTGACAATCTTCTCTTAACCCAGTAACTGATATCAGACCAATGCAAAGTCTATTGACCTTCTTGCCACTTACTTCCCCATGTACTTCCCTGAGGATACTGTGGGTGACCGCTCTGTCTTCCCAGCTAAAGCTACACCTGCCCTTTGCGCACAGTGCAGAGAATTGCCCTGCACTTGTCCCCTCTTTTCCTGTATCTCAAATGTTTTTTTCTCTTTATCAAATCACTTCTGGCAATCCGTGAGCATGATACCACCAGACTCATCCTATAAAATACCCTTGACTCGTAATTAAATTTGGGTATCATTTGGGCACTATACCTTTAATTTTCAAAAATATTATCAAAATTATTAGAAACTTAAAATCATAAGAAAGATAATTACAAGACTATTATCTGTTTCTATAAAGTAATCAAAACTAAAAATAAATAAATACTTTTGACCCAATCTCCCTTGAAGACCACCCATTTTCCTACTCTTCAGTATCGCAAATGAATAATACTAGAAATAGCAATGACGCTAGATCCTCTGTGTCCTTTCTTCCTATTCCCTTTTAAGTCACTTCACTCAGGTTTCCTTTCCCACTGCCGAAACTACACCTGCCAGGGTCAACAATGACCTCCATGTTGCTGCGTCCCATGATCTATGTACATACCTATTCTCTTCCTGTTAGCAGCATTTAACACTCTGATCACTCATTTTTTTCTTTAAACACTTTCTTCTGCAATCCTAGCACTCTGGGAAGCTGAGGCAGGTGAATTGCCTGAGCTCACAGGTTCAAGACCAGCCAGAGCCAGAGTGAGAACTTGTCTCTAAAAATAGCCAGAAAAAAAAATTAGCCAGGTGTTGTGGCAGGTGCCTGTAGCCCCAGCTACTTGGGAGGCTGAGGCAAGAGAATTGCTTGAGCCCAAGAGTTTGGGGTTGCTGTGAGCTGTGATGCCGTGTTACTCTACCAAGGATGGCAAAGTGAGACTCTGTCTCCAAAAAATAATAATAATTTTTTTTAAATCACTTTCTTCATTGGCTTTCAGGACAGTAATTCTCTTTGTTCACCTCTTGCCCCACTGGCTACTCTTCTCATTCCCTTGTTGACCCTCCTTCATTTCACTGATCACTCAATAGTGTCGAGTCCTTTGCTTCATCAACACTCACTCTCATGCCCTTAAATATTATCGTCATGTTTTATACTCCTAAACCAAAATCTCTAACCTAGGTCATGATTCCTATACCCAACTGCCTGCTCAGTAACTACCTCTTGAATATCTAATAAAGAATAACAGAATTAAAACCTTTATCCCACCCCTTCCCCCCAAAAAGCATGGTCTCTTAGCTTTCCCCATTTCACTAAATGGCAGCTCCAATCCCAGTTGTTTAAGCTCAAAACCTTGGTGACATTACTGATTCTCTCATTCTCAGTCCACATCCAAATGCATCATCCAACTCCCTCCGTTATACCTTCCAAGAATGACCAGAAATTGGCCAGTTTTCACCTTATCCTTCTCAAGCCCAGTCTAAGCCACTATTGGTCTTGCGGCCTTGCGTGGGCTATTCCTTTACCTTTTAATAGGTCTATCCGCTTCCATTCTGGCACTCACGTCCTTTTATGGGTCACTCCTTCCTCCACATAGAACCCTTCAATGTTTCTCTCACTCAAAGTAAAATTCAAGTCTTTGCCACAGTCTCAAAGCACTAAATTATACTCTGCATAAATTTTTTTATCCTCATTCCTCCTGCTGTCATCCCTTGTAGCTCCCCCACCTGGCTTACCCCAGTCAAGCCACAGTGGCTTCTTTGCTGTTGCTTAAACACTGTGTGCACACTGTAGTCTCCAGACCTTAACAATGTTGGTCTACCATCCTGGAATGACTCCCCTTCTCCCAAGAGATCTACATGGCTCACTTACCCTCTTCCTATAGTCTCTCCCTAAAGGTCATGAATTAGGGAGGCTCTTCCTGACCGCCCTTTAGAAAATAGCTTGTACACACACACACCATCACTCTTTCCCCATTACCTGACTTTATTTTCTGTATAGCACCTGTCATTACCTAGTGTTTAAAGTTGTCTGTGGTGGGCCAGACACAGTGGCTCACGCCTGTTATCCTAGCACTCTGGGAGGCCAAGGCAGGTGTATCTCTTGAGTTCAGGAGTTCAAGACCACCCAGAACAAGAGTGAGACCCCATTTCTACTAAAAAAAAGAAAAAAATTAGAGAAACTAGCTGGACATCATGGTGGGTGCCTATAGTCCCAGATACTCAGGAGGCTGAGGCAAGAGGACTGCTCAAGCCCAAGACTTTGAGGTTGCTGTAAGCTAAAATGATGCCCTGGCACTCTACCCAGGGCTACAGAGTGAGACTTTGTCTCAAAAATAAATAAATAAACAAATAAAGTTGCCTATGGTCATTGCCACACTAGACTATTAATTCCATCAAAGTAGGGACCTTAGCTCACCCATCACCTATTGGCGGCTGGTAGTGTCCCCTGAATTAATGAATGAATTGATGTAGCTGTATTTTAGGGAGCACCCACTTCACCAGCCATGCCGCAGAATTTAAAAGTAAATGTTGACAGGGGTTCAGGACAATAGGTTGAGAAACCTTGGCCCAGCCACCTCACTGAAAATACAGAAACATTGAAAAAGCAAGCACGGCCCACAGCCCCTGTGCAGCTAACAGAGCAGTTGGTCAGACTTGGGGGGACCTTTTAAAATAAACAGCAGCTGAGCGGTTTTAAAACGGGTGTCCACATAGGTACTTTGAGTTTTTCTATTTGACCAAAGTGTATTAAAAATTAAGGTACTAAAAAATAAGCATTCGTTTATTGGTCATGAATGATTTCGATGCAAATGAAACTCACCTGGCGGACACCTTCTGAACTTTACCTAGCCACGAAGTCACCAGGTTCCACCAGCTCTCTGCTCCTCCCGGCTGACAGGTGTTTGGAAAACCCGCGGAGAGAATAATGGCAGATCCTGTCATTCCGACCGGGCCTTTCTCAGATGCCGGCCAGCGGTTGGTGGAACCTGTGGGGAAGAGGGCCCGCCTAACTCCGGGTGGGTGGGGACGCGCGGTGGCGCGGCTGACGCTGGGTCTCGCTCCCAGGTGCTGGGCAGCGGAGAGCCCGGAGGAGGAGGAAGTGGTGGAGGAGGAGGAGAGCGGGCGAGCAGCCAACCCCTACGACTACCGGAGGCTGCTGCGCAAAACATCCCAGCGCCGGCGCCTGGTCCAGCAGCTGTAGGGCAGCTACTGGGCGGCCGCAGCCGTCGGAAAGTGATGGAGCCTGCGGGGTTGCTGGGGCCAAAGCGAGCACCTTTGGGCTCTGGCGCACGCCCCTCCCCGGCCCCGAAGGGGCTGCCTGCTGGAGTGGAGTGACAGGACCAGCCTTCTGTGCTCCGAAAGAAGAAAACAAAGAACCCTCGGCAAACCTCGACGCCACCTCTCCTCTCACCGCCCGCTAGTTGGAGCGTCCCTTTCCTTGGTCCCCTATTAGGTCTCTTTGCTCAGTTGTTTCTGAGTCCTGTGGGCAGGACTGCGCCTGAGCGACACCGCCCCAAGTCCTCCCTCATTCTGGGTAACCTCAAAGATTTCTTCTTTCTTGGAAACGTCTTCCCCAGGCCCCGCGACACTGGAGGACAGGTTGGAGCTTCGAGAACAAAGCGCGGGGGTGGAGTGAATTTTGAAGATGAATTTCATCTTAGATTTGCGCGCTTCCCTTCGTTGTTACGGCCGGTCACTGAATAAAAGAAGTGCCTTGGAAAGCCCGTGGTTTGCGTGGCTGGTCTTCTGCTGTAGGGCTGTGCTGGTGGCCCTGCTCAGGGTGGGGTGTTGAGGTGCCTTCTGTCTCCATCAGCGAAGTACCTGCCGCCACTACCCAGCCAACTCAAACAAACATAGAATCTAAGCTAAACATTACAAACACAGCCCCCAAACACATCTCCAACCCTCCAGCACACCCGGCGCACAGCGCGCTCGCACGCGTTGCCTTCCCACCCACACCTATATAAATTCTGGTCCCCATCTCTCAACTGAACTGTCAGATTTTAGGTCCTCCTAGTCTGTAAGCCGAGGATAATCTTCCCTGCTCTGAATATGGGTGTATTTAAGATGGTGGAGCAGGGTTGTGGGTGGGCAGAAGTTTGCATTCCTCGGTTGAGTGCACTGGTTTAAGCTCCTCTATTGACTGACACTGTCCGCGTCTACCCAGGCTGGAGAGGATGAGGACCGGTGACTAGGTGGTTCCACGGAAAAAGGGCTCTGGCCTTGTGGCAGGGATAGGGCTTGTCCCATCTGTGAGGGCCCTGGGCTCCCCCACCTACCAGCTAGAGCCAGAAAACTCTAGGGAAACACTTGGTGGACTAGTGAGGGCGCGCGCTGAGGGCTTCATAACGTTTGCTGCGACGCCGCTAGTGCAAGGGGCGTGAGAGCCTTTCCAATTCCCAGAGTTGTCGCTGAAAGGTCGCGAGAGATGACTGAGGCCACCGCTTTATTTTACAAACACGATCCATCGAAGAAGGAACCTCCAGCTGTGGAGGGCCCTTTCCAGATTCCAAGTGCGCTGCTGACCTTGTTTGTCCCTGGGTTAGCGCCTGGGCCTCTCCAGGGGTTGGGGCGGAAAGCGAATCACCCCCGGCTGTGCCAAGTCACCGAGCGGCCAGACCTGGCCCTGGCGCCAAGGAAGCGAGCACACCAAGACCCCACAGACGGGGAGTGAGGGGAACAGGAGTGTCTGAAACCCTTGGTGGGCCCTCCCCTCCAGGAGGCCTTGGGGTGGGGAGGGAGCAGAGCTATGCTTCACAGCCAGGCCCTCCCCTCAGTCCCAGCTTCCTGGGTGGCACTGCCCTTCCGTTGCTGGAGGGGAGGCTACCAGCCCTCTCCCAAACCCTCCCTCACTTCTTTTTTAAAGTGAGACTAGAAAAGAGAACGGCTGGCACTTGGTGAACCACTGCAGTGTTGTCGTTTCTGTTTTCTTTCCTATTTCTTTGATGCCTTTCCATTTACTTTCTCTTTCTTTCCATCTCTCCTTCTTTCCGTGTCCTTCCACATGTAAGCACGAGAGAAAACTTGGACCAGAGACTCTTTGGGGGGCGACGGGTCTCTGGATAACCCACCCGGAACAAAATAGCTCCTGCGAGGAGACTGTCCCTGCAGGCTGTCTCTCGCCATCAGGTCTCTCTCCCCTTATTCGAGGAAATGCTTTCAAAAGCTTTCCGCCAGCACTGGCCAGCCTCCCCTTCCCATTTGGTGGCTGCCTCCTTTGTGAACTAATGACTGTAATTATTACCTCCCTGAGCTCTTTTGTTATCTCCAATTCAGAGACGCAGGGGGGGAGGGGGAAATGGGGCTCTTTTGCAAAATCAAAGTCATTATAAAGCAAATTGCCGTCTAGGGAGGTGCTGGGTTAAGGAAAGACAAATCAGATCCCCGTCTGCCTCCAAAGCTGGGTGCGTTTAAATTTAAAAAAAAAAATGTAAATACCACCATTAGATTTGAAGTACTCCAGAGCTGCGGGATTTCATGGAGTTTGAACAATGGAGTTTGAAGTGTTTGCCTTCCAAAAAAAAAATCAGTTAAATTCAAGTGTTGAGATTTCTACCCTTCTTGTATTTTTAATCCTTGGGAGTTTTGTGTGTGTTTTAAATGCCTGTTTTTAATCACCTTCATGCCTTTGACACTCATCCATAGTAGAAAACTTCTGCAACCTTCGCCTGCTGGTCTGAAGCAAACCCTTTGCAGATTTGGTGTGGATTTAAACAAAGAAGCTGTCCCGGGGTGGCTGGAACGAAGGCTGCGGTGCAGATGGCCAAACCAGGTAGTCTTCACATTCCTGGAGTTATCTTTGTGACTGGAGCGTTGAAACCGGGAGTCAGAAAGTGGCCAAACTGAGGCCTGGATTGGTGACAGCAGTAGCGGGTTTGGGCTTTTCCAGCCAGCCAGCTAGGCTCCACACGCAAGGACCCCAACCAGCGCCCTCCCCAGCTCCAACCCTCGGTGCCGGGAACCTGCGGTCCCAGTGTAGATCTCAGGATGCCATGGGGATCCTCGGGACTTGGACATGTGAGAAAACAATGCTTTGTGGAGAGAATTAACCAGGAGACAATTGTGCCTGGGGACACAGGACCTGGGCTAGTACCCGACCACCTGGAGCCCCACGCGCCCCAAGTGAACGAGGGTAGAGAGGAGTTAGCCAAGACTGAGGATACACAGGTCTCTGCGTTGACAGCGGCTCTGGCGACTGGTTCAGAAGGCCAGGGAAAGAAAGGCTTGTGAACACAATGGAACTGACAGGCGCTCTGGAAAGGCGCGGGGAAGGCAGACGCCTCCGGAACCGAAGGCAGCTCTTTCCCGCCAGGGTCATTCTCATCCTCTCTCTGCAAGCCCCGGGATCAGCAAAGTGTACTTCAAGTTGATCTCGACCGCCAAGAGAAAGCAAAGCGGATTCAGTGTGCCATCCTAACAGCTCTTTAGAGAAAGGAAATCATCAGAAAGATTTTTTTTTTTGCCTTTTCTTTATTAGAAAAGAAAGAACCCCTTCCCACCAGGCCTTAGAGACAGCTCATCTCCTACTCCCCAGCCCTTCACTACGGTGAAGATTGTCTTAGGGCGGTGCGGGGGAGGGGGGGGAGGGTCATTGGTTTGAGATGCCCTAAAAGGAGGACCCAGCAGGCGATGCCATCTTTCCTCCTCAGATTTGGAAAGCCGAAATTGCTTGGTTGGAAACCCCGTGCGCCCCTCCTCCCGCGCACACACGGATTCCCTGCACACGTAAGCAGCAGGCCCTCCACGCCTCCGTGGGCCAAGGTCACTAAATGACCTGATCTTATCCTCACCACCCCCATCAGTCATCAGTCCTGGCTCTGACCGCTCCGATTCCTCCCACTCCCTTCCAAGAAGTTTCCATTCGTTTTATTACTTTTTTTTCCCCTCCAGCCCGAGGTCCTTAGTGATTGACTCCAGCGTGGATTTTAATTGCCTCAATCATAGATCTTTCTACCCAGCCGTCAGTCGCAGTTTGGACCGTGGTCCTGCGATCTAGCCCTCGGCTGCACAGGAACCGTGCGCCCCGGGGGACGGCGCGGCTCACTGGGCAGGCGTTAGGCTCTACTAAGGAGCTGAAATGAATCCATCAGCGGGTAGGCGCCCTTCCCCCAACACACACAATCTCAGATTCTAGCTAGGTGGCCCGAGCTCTCTCGAGGTCGCAGCGACCTCAGCACCCGCTTAGAGGATGGAGGCACGAGAACTGCGCTTCCTTCCCCACAGCCAGAGCCAGACTTCAAATAATCCACCAATCCATGCGTACATAAAACTCGTCTTGGCCGCTCTACCCGCCTCGCCGGGGTCTTCCCAGTTCGCCCCTGGCTGAGGCCAAAGCCCTGCCTACTGCTGTAGCACCCTGGACAGCGCGCCCCGGAGGACATGGACAGCCGACACTTTACGCCTCCTGCTCTCCGGGGACGCGCCTGCACGCCTCCCACCCCCTCGCTGTGACTCCAGCTTGCACGCACTGTCTGACTCGCGTCCTCACGATTCAGCTCCCTCCCTTTCCCATTTTTTCTCTCCGCCGCCCCCTCATGCACCCCACAGGGCTCTCTCGTCCTCAAAACCTCTCTGGCTCTCTGCGCTTTCCTATCTGCAGACTGTGAGGACCATTCTGTCCCCTTCCCTATTTAAATTTCACGGCTTCCACAGCGTTGCCAGGTCCCTAAACTCTAACTCCAACACACACGCACACGCTGACACGCGCGTTTTCTGTCCCTGTGTGACACCCACCCTCGCCGCGCGGCCCCGCAGGTCCCCGTGCGGTGCCCTCCTCCCGCCACACACAGGCGCGCGCGCGCAGGGCCGAGTTGAAGGCAGCTTGTACGCAGCTAACACTCGGAGGCGACCTGCTCCAGTCTTGCATCGCCAATGGCAACTCCCGGCTCCGGCTTTTGGTCCTTCGGGTCTGAGGATGGCTCCGGGGATCCCGAGAATCCCGGCACAGGTAGGAGAATGGGACCCACAGCAGAAGAGTTTTGCAGGTGGAGTGGGGGGTGCAGGACTACAGGGAATACCAAGGAGGTTTTTCCACCTGCAACAGGAAACTTCTTCGGGCGCTTAGCCCTGCTTTCGGGGGTAAAGTCCTTAATGTCCCAAGACCCAAGACCTCTACAGCCCCTTGTCCGCTGGGAAGGTGCCTAAAGAGTCTCGGGCTCCTTCCGCGGAAAGCTGGGAGAACCCCCCACCCAAAAGACGGCGGCGTCTCCAGGACCCCGAATTTCGTGGGCCTGGGGCGCTGCTATCATCTTGATGTCTGGAGCCTGGGGAGGGACTGAGAGGCGGTAGAGATGGGAAAAATGGGAACAGGGAGAGAATTCTTGCTCTAGAAAAAGCCTGCGAGGAAACTGACAGCCTCAGTGTCTGGGTAAACTCGCCCAAGCCAGGCAGAGAGCGGAGTTTGAACTGTTTGGCACCTAAAAGGGGAGCGCAGACGGCCGCGGTGTGGGCTTCTGCTTGGAAAACAAATCAACGAAATGAGGGCTAGTCGAGGCAGCTGGACTCCTACTCCTCGCGCACCTGCCCACCGCGTCGGGTCCCAGGCTGCCACACAAGAGGAAGGCAGCCCTTCCTGGGACCCCGGGCCTATGGACGTTCCCATAGAACGAAATTTCACACGTCTGTCTGTTGTTATCTTTCTGCCTCGCTGTCCGCCCGCCTGTCTTTCCTTGCAGCGAGAGCCTGGTGCCAAGTGGCTCAGAAGTTCACGGGAGGCATCGGCAACAAGCTGTGTGGTGAGTGCAGGCGCCCGGGGACGCGGGACTGGCAAGGTCGGGCGCTCGCGGCCGGCTGGGTCGAAGCCACCTTCTCACCTCCGCACCCTGCATCGGTGCAGACGGGGTTTCTTGGCCGCAGGTGGGTGAGGACGAGGGAACCGGGCCTGGGGGGCGGCTGACCGAGTCCGGTGCTCCGTGTCCTTGCCCAGCCCTGCTTTACGGGGACGCAGAGAAGCCAGCAGAGAGCGGCGGGAGCGGGCCCCCGCGGGCCGCCGCCAGAAAGGCCGCCTGCGCCTGCAACCAGAAACCCTGCAGCTGTCCCAAAGCGGATGTCAACTACGCATTTCTACACGCAACAGGTAAGGGCACCTCGCGGGGCCTCAGGCGTCCCTGCCCCTCTCTGCCCCTCCCAACGCTCCCTGGAGGGACTGGCTGGGAGCAGGATCGAGGCGTCCAGGTGACGGGCAGAAGCAGGCCCTGACACAATCTTCGGACAACAGCAAGAAATGCTGGACCTGCCCTCTCTGTCGGAGCCCTGGCCCCCGGCCTCTGCGCTCCACTAGGGCTCCGGCGCAGCAGCGCTGTCCCCCTAGCGCTGCCCTCTGGGCGGCGGTGACCTAGGCGCTCGCGCGCGCTGTGGCTCAATGTCGGCTTCCCCAGGCCGCTGGGGCCTCAGGTGGGACTCGATTTTACATACAGTGCCAGGGAATGCAGAAATGCTGAGATTTTTTTATGTCTTTAGATTAGGTCGTGGGAGTGACTTCACAGGAGAACGATGCTATTAATGTGAGCCGTACGTGAAGTTTTACCCCCCGTGCGCTTACACGCCCGGTTTCCCAAATTCATTCTCTCTCTCTCTCTCTCTCTCTCTCTCTCTCACACACACACACACACACACACACCCCTGTGGAAACAGCCAGAGATGCCAAGGTTGCATGTTCCATTTTGCCTGTTCTGCTCAGAGGCATTCCTCAAACATTTCTGACGTGAAGTACGTCCATAAACATTTAAGATGATTTACTGAGAAATAACGGTTAGAAAACAACGAACTGCTGTGAAATAGATAAATGGAGGTGCACTCTCTTTACACACACACACAAAAGTAAAACTAAGTTATGACTTGAAATGCAAGAATTGATTTGGAGAGAAGAATCAATCCTCTCCTTCATTCTCTTTGTCTTTGAAAAAAGGCTCTCCTTTAAGGAAAATGATTTGTGTTTCCGAAAGCTTTCTTTAAACATGAAATTGCTCAGTTCAGAGAGAAATTGCCTGATCAAGACCTCGCCTGAATATTTTGATGCTAGAATTAAAATGTGACATTTCAATTCCATTCTTTAGATCTGCTGCCAGCTTGTGATGGAGAAAGGCCCACGTTGGCGTTTCTGCAAGATGTTGTGGACATTTTGCTTCAGTATGTGGTGAAGAGTTTCGATAGATCAACCAAAGTGATTGATTTCCATTATCCTAATGAGCTTCTTCAGGAGTATAATTGGGAATTGGCAGATCAACCGCAAAATTTGGAGGAAATTTTGACGCATTGCCAAACAACTCTAAAGTATGCAATTAAAACAGGTATTGTCCAATCAGAAATAATAAAGCTATTTTTTTCTTGCAATCCTTTTCTATAAAAATGCTTTGTTTTTGTGGAGCTACTGGTATTTTCAAAATTGCCCAGGTCTTTTCATTCTCTGCAAAATAGTCATTATTGCAATGCTTCAAATCAAAAGCACCTTCCGCTGTTGTTAATGCTTCTGAAGTTGATAATATCAGAAACGGTATCGAGGCATAAATCACCAGATCTTACATCAGTGAGATTTAACTCACTGGTGTAGAGGCAACCGTTTGTCAGCAGAGGCCAGTAGAAGCAACTCAAAATGGAGAAAGACAAGGAATATGGAAATTAAAGCTCAAAAAGGCATGATGCAAACAAAAGCCCAAATAGCAGTGTAATGCTGGGAATCTCTCTGCCTTGGAACTGGTCAGAAACTGGGCTGACCATTCCATGTAATTACTGAGCCAGAGGGATGAGGGTTTGGCATTGTCTCAAATGGCCAAGATTTGAATTCTGAATTTTTTTTCCTATTTTTTTAAAGAAATATGCACACATAGACAAAAAAAAATACAATATAGACTAGCGACTCAGCCACGTGGTATAAGGATGTGTGTCCCTTCCAGCAATTGTGTATATAAAAGAAAGAAAGAAGGAGGGAAGGGATGGATCAGAAATCTTTAGGGGTAAATTTTATCTAATGTATTTTGTGCTCTGATTATTGCTTTTTCACAGTGCTCTTTATACTCTGTCCATGGTGTAGCTCAGGTGTAACATGTACTCGGGTGCACTCCAAGCTTCCATTTTATCTACACAAAGTCAGCTGTTCATCTGCCCAGGTCACGATCACCCATTCTTGCTTCATGGTCTAATCATCCTGATACATGATGGCATGGCACTTCATTAAAGCGATAAAAACGAATAGGAATGAATTTCTAGGAGGGGGGGAGACTATGTGATTAGTAGACTTAAAAAGATTTTCTAGCAAGTAACAAACATAAAATAGGACAGGAACATTATTTAGCATAGGAACGGTCCTCTTTTTATATTGCAAAATTTTTGTTGGTGAATTATCAGTATTATTCTAATGGACTCTTCGGTCTTTCTTTTTTTTTTTTTTTCACTTTCTTTATACCAACAGAGAAGAAAGGTATACATAGAAGAAAAGAAAGCTTGGGAAATCAATTTACCACATTATTAGTATATACTTTTGCGAGACTGTAGACTCAGAACTAGATACATCGGGAAAGAAATTTAACTTGTTATTTTTATCAATCTGCGGCCTCATTTTTGAAGGCTTATAAAATAATGTCCACAGTCAATGTTCATAAGAACCCACATGATGTCTATAAATGATGACATTTAAAAAATGTGCTTCCCGCAGCTTTTCATAGATCTGTCCGTGCAAATCTGAACAATGTTTTTTTTTCTATTTTTTTTTTTTTTTTTTACTAAATCATAGCTGTGTACATTAATGCAGTCATGGGGTACAATGTGCTGGTTTTATATACCATTTGAAATATTTTCATCAAACTGGTTAACATAGCCTTCATGGCATTTTCTTAGTTATGGTGTTAAGACATTTATATTCTACATTTAGTAAGTTTCGCATGTACCCCTGTAAGATGCACCGTAGGTGTGGTCCCACCAATTACTTTAATTAGTTTTCCTCTGAGCCATTCTCCTTACCTACTGTTTAAATATGTTAATAATAAATTGCTGCCTATTATTTTGGTTGGTACCAAACCAAGAAGAATCTATGAAAATGTTTTACTTACATCTTCACGATCATGGGAATTGCAAGTCAATGAAAGTAATAGTTCTGTCTATCAACCTTCCATTTAAAGTCTAGAAAGGATGGGCTGATTCAATACTTAAATTCTGCCATAATTCTTGTGCAACTGTTGAACTGTTGCTCTAATGTATTTATTTAAAATTCCAATAAAAAAATATAATGGATTCAGTTGAATTTCTAAGCAAGGTGTATCAATATTAATTCAGTATCTCAATATTATTCATAATATTTACTCTGCTGGCCTTCTCTCCCCAAATAACATATCAAAAAAATTAACAGCATCATCTTCTCACCTCAAGGGGCAAGTTTATGGATTTTTTTTATGCTATAACTGTCATATTTGTCATCTAATACTATTTGGGATCTGTCAAAGTAGTTACCATCCTGCTACCAGAAGACATTGGAATTCTGGGGAGATTATTTGATTAAATGCATGTTATCAGTTGGTTTCTACTCAGAGTCCTTAACCTGATTTCTTCTTGGACTCCAAGCTTAGAGAGGAGTAAGGGGCAGTAGAGAAACACTTGAAAATGGAAGTCTTTATGGATTGTAAAAATTACCTCTGGAAGAAATATTAGAATATAAACCTGCAGGGAATGATAATATTCTGGAGTAGTTAGTGTTTGTGGATGTCGTTAGATTTGATGATAGTGGTGATGGTGGTGGCTGGGGGAGAAAGTAGGGGGTAAAATAGTCTAGAATCTTTAGCCCAACCATCAGACAAAAGAAATTGAAAAGTAGATAAATGAATCCACCCCTCTGTGAGTGTTGCCATTATAGAAAGGGCAGTGGGGACTGACTTTTGGTCCCTCCCTGACTGATTGTGACCATCAGAGTCGCCTGAAGCTGGTTTTTGGCAGAGTCTGAGCACCTTTCCAGGCTCATTTGCTCATCTATGGGGAGCATTTCAGAGCCTGGAAGGGCTGGAATCTCACATCTCAAATGCTCTGTCTCCCTGGTTATACAGGCTGTGTGTGACCCCCCAAGCCCCAGCCTAGCAAGTGGTGCTCCCATCACAGAGCCCTACCTGGCGTAGCAGCAGTGAGATGCCTGGGGCTTCCAGACAGCTGATAGACTCTCATACTCTCTCTCAGAGAGCGCTGCCTAGATTCACTCACTGGGGAGCCCTCCTTTGCAGGCTGTAGGGGCCACAGTACAAGTGCAAATATAATTAGGGGTCTATTTCTACCAGAAATCAAGAGGACCTGTTGCCCTACCTTATCAAACTACTTCCCTCTGTACTTTCACAGAATGATGAATGAAAAGTGAGCAAATGAATGAAAATTTTGAGGCAGGAGAGATTCAGATGAAAATGGATGACCAAGATCAACAACACAGGTAGCAAAAGGGAAACCCAGCAATAGAAACATCATACTTGTTTTCGGAGTTTGCCACAAGTAGTCAATTGGGACGGATTTCCCCTCTGCTATCCAGGGCCACAGCATACCTCTTAGAATCTCTCTCAGTTTTCTGCAGAGATTTCCACGCCATGGTTTCCCTGGTATTAAATACTGAGTGATAATAGACAGCAGACTCATCCAGAAAGTGTGTATGAATGGGGAGAGTAGATTAATGGATGGATTTGCTAATCCTTATGAATTTCCTCCTTTTAAAAAATGGCTTGGGGAAAGAGAAATGAAGGGGCCTCAGAGGGAGAAGACATGATTTCAGCTGCAATTCCAGCATAATGAAATGGGGAATCAATGAGGCAGAGAGCAGGGGAGGGTAGCTCCAGATGTCAGCAGCAGCAGCAGCAGCAGCAGCCAAGAAGCCCCTTTCACCTTTCACAGATGGGTTGCCTGACCTGGGTTAGCCTCAGAGGGCCTGGAAAAGAGCAGAAAAAGGTAGTAAAGGTTCCGTGCAAGGCCACAAGAAGGTAAAATCATGTCCACAAGCCCCGATCCCTCTAGCCGGTGCTGTTTCCCAGCCCTATCTCTTCCCACCGTCTAACTCTCTGGCCACATGCCTGAGGCTGATAAGAGAGAGCACTCCAGTCCAGGAGATAAGCTGTGTGTTGACTTTTGTCCCTGCTTTCCCCCATTGCCTTCCTTTATCTTGTTTTGCCGGGGCTGGCAACTAGAGACTATCACATCCCCAGGCTTCAGACGGATGTCCAGTAAGTGGCAGGTACCTTTTTATCAGATGCTATTTCCATAATTGTTCCTCTGCCATGATTTTTGCTGCTATGCAAATCACGGACTTATCCATAAGCTTCTTGGGGTGAGTGGAGGAAACAGAATTCTAATGAGCTATTTATAATCACATTTTAATAATAGTCTCAGGAGAATGTGGATGTCAGTCCATTGAGAGAGTTTTAGAGAAATCCAGAAGTTAATTAGCTAAGTCTTCCTCACGGACCACTTGGGCCATTGAATTTTTTTTTTTTTTAACGTATCTTGTTGACAAGACAGTGATGCTAACTGTATTCGGCTTTCTTTTAACTTGTAACTAGGAGGGAGCTCTGTTGTTGATAATCAAATATTAAGGCAGAAAAGAATTGGCAAGAATTAGCTTTGTCCACGCCACAGTTGAGACAATCATCTCCTCTTGAATCCAGGGCAGATCACTCAGCGAGGGTGTCCTATTTTCTCATTTTTGCCCTGTCTTTTGTAATCATCAGCCATTTGTCACTGATATTATTATGAATGTTGGCATGCCTGGGGGGATGTCACGGTCTGACTGATTCTCAGAACCACTCCAACAAAAAGAGATCTTTAGCAGCAGGAGTGCAAACAAGGGGTCACCTGTCTTTGAATTGCGTTGGGTTTGAGGTACCATTTTGGTTTGCAAAACTATTGGAAGAATGTAGAAACAAAACCAGTGTCCAGATTGCAAGCCACACTTGTTGTCTCTCAGAGGGTATGTTTAGGGGAATATTTTTAGAGTCTGTTTTAAGACATTTCCAAACCCAAAGTAGTCTGTGTGATGATAGGAAATGCTTTCAAGGCTGTGAGTGTGTGTTCTTATACATTTGCACGCATGTGTGAACATCAACTTTCTGAATAGGAATTTCCTGTGACTGAAGGATCTTCCCAGGTTCTCTAGCTACGGAAGTCATGTGTTTGAGAGGCATTTGTTTTCATGGCCTCTCAATCCTGATTCTGGTATTCCGTTTTGTTCAGGGCATCCCAGATATTTCAATCAACTTTCCACCGGACTGGATATGGTCGGATTAGCAGCAGATTGGCTGACATCAACGGCAAACACTAACATGTAAGTCGCTAAATGTATGAGTGAGATTCCATAGTCTTCACCTCGTGCGTGAAAATCTTTCTAGGAAGTTGCCCCTAAAATAGTGATATGAATTTCAGAAGTACATCAGTGTTCATGCTAACTTCATAGAAAATCGTCCTGATCTATCTTTCACACACTCAAACTATACAAAAATCTTAAAGCACAAAAAGGATTTTTTTTTTGGCATGTTTAGTTTATAATTACGCATAATGTGAAAGAGAAATGGTCCTGGCTGTCTATTAAACAGTATACTCTGCAATGCTCCTTATTAATTCACTGTGACAAACTACCCATGTGCATTAGGTAAATAATGGAAGCTCTTGACTTTAGGAATCCAGAAAAATGAGGACAGGGTTTGGAAGACCCTTTTGAAATAATCTCCTTTCTGCTTAAGATTAGAATCATGACATTTGTGAACGTGCAGATGTGGTGATGATGGTGAATGATTTCTTGGCGTTACATACCTAACACGGGGCCATTACTGCATTTCAGGTTCACCTATGAAATTGCTCCAGTATTTGTGCTTTTGGAATATGTCACACTAAAGAAAATGAGAGAAATCATTGGCTGGCCAGGAGGCTCTGGCGATGGGATATTCTCTCCTGGTACGTGATATTTCAACCTTTCTTTGTATGCTGTCTTCTACCGTGCAATGCCTTGATATGATCTAGGAAAGAGTAAAGATCTAACCCTTGTCTCTGCTTACAGTAAATAGACTGCATTCATCAAAGGAATGAATGTGATGAAGTGCATGTGACCATTGGGCATGCCTCCAATTTAACTACCTCGTGCTTGAAGGGTACATACTGTGTTTTAAAAGAGCATCATCAGAGATAGTACTTACCCAGAACTTCCTCTGTCATCCTACAAACAGATAATGTGAGACCAAAGAATAAAGATTCCCAATAAGGGAACTCATTCTCTGATGCTCCTCCTAGAATTAGCGAAAGGAAAAGCGTGGCCTCATTCAAGGAAGTATTTGCTGTTTGAGGGTACACAGCAAGGCAGAGCTACTCAATAGAGCATTTGTACCACTCTATCCTTTGGAATAACAGGCAGGGAAGCAGATTTACCCTAATTTCAAGGAGGGCAGAGTGCCTCAGGAGATAATTTCTTAGAGCTAAAAAAGCGGTGATGATTTCGGCTCTGCACCTATAGCTCAAGTGGCTAGGGTGCCAGCCACATACACTGGAGCTGGCCGGTTCAAATCCAGCCCAGGCCCACCAAACAACAATGACAACTACAACCAAAAAATAAATAAATAAATAACCGGGCATTGTGGCGGGCACCTGTAGTCCCAGGCAGTTGGGAGGCTAAAGCAAGAGAATTGCTTAAGCCCAAGACTTGAAGGTGGTTGTGAGCTGCAACGCCATGGGACTCTACCCAGGGCGACAGCTTGAGACTCTGTCTCAAAAAAAAAAAAAAAAAAAAAATTTATGAAGATTTCTCCAAGAGCTTTCTCATTCCATCCCTTCTTTATCACGCCATTCAACTTTTTCATTCTGCTCTTTGTAACCCTAAACTCCATTGTTTAAATTGTTTACATATCTTTGAGCTAAGAGAATCAACCTGAAGCAAAAAGCCATGACCTTGGTTTACGGTTCTAACCCTGACCTTGGTTGGATACAAAAAAAGAAATAGAAATTAGGAAGGCAGTGGGAAGAAGAGTCACCAACTCATGGAAAAGAAACCTTTTGTGCAGACCATCACCTCCTCAGTGGCTGGAAGTCCTGTGAGTCCATCGAGAGTGTCCCTGCTGGGGACACAGCAGGGCCACACCTACTTTAGTGTCAGGGAAGGCAGAGGCCAAGTGGGAGCTCTCTTCAGCAAATCTACCAAGACAAGCCAATGATGAGAGAGAAGGGGGAAAAAGAAATAGAAAAAAGTGGAAAGAAGAGATGATAAACAAACCACAGTGACCTCAAGGCCAGGGCATCAGTGTTTGTCTATAAGCTTGGATGTGGTATTTTATTTTGTTTTTAAACATAGAGCACAATTTTTCAGGTGCTGAAAGAAAAAGTGTTAGTTAAATGGAAGGGAAAATTAGCCTTTTTAAAAAAAAAGTCATTGAACACCAGCTGTGATGAGTTTGAAGCTAGCCTTTATTTTATAGGAACTTAGTACTTAGTTTTCCTTTGGAAAACCACCCCATCCAGGGAGCTTTGTCCTCATCACCTGAAACTGACGCTTTGAAGGCATTTTTCAAGAAGAGGTTAGGATAGCGAAATCAACACCATTTCTACCTTTCTTCTTCCTCCCCTTATGTGGTTGGTTGTGGGACTGAGCTGTCCCCAAGATGAACCTGGAACATGCTGGGCTCTGTTTTATTTTATTTTATTATTTTATTTATTGAAACAGAGTCTCACTTTGTCACCCTGGGTAGAGCACCATGGCATCCTAGCTCACATCAACCTCTAACTCTTGGCTCAAGCGATTTTCTTGCCTCAGCCTCCCGAGTACCTGGGACTATAAGTGCCCCCCACAATGCCCAGCTATTTTTAGAGAGGAGGTCTCGCTCTGGCTCAGGCTAGTCTCAAACCTGTGAGCTCAGGCAATCCGCTTGCCTTGGCCTCCCAAGTGCTGGGATTACAGGCGTGAGCCACCGCGCTCAGCTCTGGGCTCTATTTTACCAGTCCTCAGGAGTAGAAAGAGGACTGGTGCAGCTGTTGATCTTGATATTGTGACTTATTGGACTCGGGCCTGGAACTAATTTCCCTAGCTCATCTGGAAACCTACATCCCCAAGAAAACGTATACCCAGAGAAAGATTCCTCTTTGGCAACTCTCCTAGGCTAGATATGGGCTTAGGGCTCATCCCTGCACCACTGCTGATGATGAGAAACTTCTAGATAGATACACTCAACAGAGCATATATACCACTCCAGTCTTTGGAATAACAGGCAGGGAAGCAGATTTATGCTCATTTCAATTAGCTCTACTACGAGGATTCTAGGCTTTCTTGGAGCCTAAAGACCCATATGCTGCTACCCAAAGGTGCAAGCCACAGATGTCATGCCACAGTATAATGCACAGGTTGCACAATGGGGAGGGGGCAGCAGAGGTGACCGCTGGCAACCTATTTCTTTTTTTAGAGACAGAGTCTCACTTTGTCACCCTCGGTAGAGTGCCAATGCGTCACAGCTCTCAGCAACCTCTAGCTCTTGGGCTCAGGCAATTCTCTTGCCTCAGCCTCCCAAGTAGCTGAGATTACAGGCGCCTGCCACAACGCCCAGCTATTTTTTGTTGCAGTTTGGCCAGGGCTGGGTTTGAACCTGCCACCCTTGGTATATGGGGTCACACCCTACTCACTGCACCATAGGCGCTGCCCCAGCAACCTGTTTCTGTTCTACTTTCTATAAAGAATCAGGGAGAAAAATGACCATAACATCTCTGCTTGCTAATGGCTGATTTTCCAGATAATGTCCGGCCTTGTTTCTGGAATAAAGAGTCTTACAATTGAAGGGGTGGGGATAGGAAAAATCATATCTCTTACATGCCTGTGATCTAAAAGTCTCATTCTCTGGGACTTGCTGTGACAAATGAAGTCTGTGACTTATTTTATTTTATTTATTTATTTATTTTTGTAATTGTCATTGTTGTTTAGCAGGCCTGGGCCAGGTTCAAACCTGCCAGCCTGGTGTATGTGGCTGGTGCCCTACCCACTGAGCTCCAGGCACCGCCTATGTCTGTGACTTAAATATATAGCCTGGCCCAGGTGCCTCGCACCTGTGCCTATAATATCCACAGACTGAGCTTCTCAGACGGTTCTGCAGAATTAGAAGAAACTGCTTATGGAACGTCAACTAAACCTGGGGCCCAGAGTGACAAGGCATACTCCTCCCTGCTCAGCAGGTCACAAAGGACAAACACTAAGGGGGGAACAAAGAAATGAGGCTGAGTCACAGACCTTTTCCTATCTAACAGGAGATGCAGACTGTCTCAGCACTTGTTTTCAACCCTTTCTGGGGAGGCTCTGTATGAAACGAGAGCAGGCAAGGCTCATGCATGGATCCTCACCCACGTTGCACAATGCAGGCTGCTTGGAGCAGAGACCCAGAAGCTCCTTCTTCCCCCTCAGGCTGCTGAGTTTTTAGGCCTCCTGGGTAGCTTCCTGTGAAGAGCACTTTCTTTGGGTACATCCTCCCCTTCCTCCTCTCCCTTCCTTCCTCCCCAGTCTCTTTGAGAAGGACAAGTAGCGCTACAGTTCCCAAACAGAGCTATTCTGCGCGCGCGCGCGCGCACACACACACACACACACACACACACACACACACATCTCTCCAAGGGACAATTGGCAATTGGCAATATATAGGGTGGACACAAAGTTCATGTCCAATTTGCAATTTGTGCATGAACTATATGGCCACCCTATATATAGACACTTTTCGTTGTCTGGGGAAGGGAGTCTGTGGGCATCTGGTAGGTAGAAGCCAGGGATTTTGGTAAACACCCTACAATATCCAGCACAGCCCTCACCACAAAGAATTGAGTAGCTCAAAATGTCTTAAGTCCCAAGATTGAGAAACCATGAGCTAGAATGGATATTCCCACAGAAGCCAACCCTGGGTCTGGCGTCTTACAGTCTTCCAGACAGGGTGCATGCTCAGAGGAGGCTTGGCCTGGATTCTATTTGTCCTGTGTCTCTGGGGTCCAGAAAGGTAGGCATTGACCTCATTCTGACTGATGGGTGATGACTCCTCTGTGCCAGGTCACAGCCCAGGACACATGGAGCCAGAATCACAGCCCTGCTGGGCCATTCTGCATGGCACAGAGCCCTCCTGCTCCTCAGCCATCAGGAGAGAAGGCCACTCAAGCACTCCCAGGATGGCAGGGGTGTCCCACCCAGGGGTGTCCCCCTGTGGGTGGGAAGGGGAGGTAGTACCTTTACTCCGCTTCCTTGTCTCATGCCTCCCATGCCAGCATATTCATTCACATTCATAATAATCTGTCTTTCTCCTGGATAGCAAAACTCCTAAGCTTCCCAACAACCCTAGGGAAATCTCACTTTTCTTTGCTTTTAACGTGAGATACTACTTATGAGAGACACAAATCTGTTGGTTCAGAATCCCTGACCACCTTAGAATGACACAAGGAAATTCTACTAGTTGGGTGCTTCTCTGTAATTACAGAACAGGTTTTGTTAACTAATACAGTTCAACATCAGTGATGTCTTTGAGAGGGAAGGATTGGTTTGTGGGAATGAACAGATGAGCATGATGATATGGACTCGGGTATTTATCTTTCATTCTATAGGAATTGCTGGTCATCTGCACCTTTAACAGTAGCTGATTTATCTTAGTCCAAGTCTGAGTTAAAATGAAAAGAAGTAAGCATTCTCCATCAGGATGTCCATAGGATTTTATGAGCCTAATGCAGAATGACCCCACTTACAAGCTGGGAAGGAAGGCAACATTTTCTATCTTTGAAAGTCTCTTCAAAGAATCTATTGCAGCCTCCCTTAGTGAATGGGGGTGGGGTAGAGTGACCCCTAGGCAGAGGTTGGGACCAAGGTGCCTTTAAGTCTGAGGACTCAGTTCCAAGGATGGCCAACAAGGTTTCCTCTTGTGCCCAAGGAAGACTCTGGGTCAGTGGAAATAAGGAATGTTGCTTGCACGTGAAATGATGTTGATGATAACAGGAAGTAACTGTGTATTGTGGTGCATTTTAGGTGGCGCCATTTCGAACATGTACGCCATGATGATCGCACGGTTTAAGATGTTCCCAGAAGTCAAAGAGAAAGGGATGGCTGCTGTTCCCAGGCTCATCGCCTTCACATCGGAGCATGTAGGTGTTCTGTTCCTTCCAAATTTAACATTATGTTCCGTAAAGCCTGAATTGAAGGGACAATGGCCGGAGATGTTTCATTCCCAGAGGTTCATTTTCCAGCACACCTGTCTTCAGGAGTATAAGGGTGAGGGAACAGACAAGGGGTTCTCCTTGTCTCTTTGGATAAAGCAGAATGTTTTTACTTCTAGTTCCCACCCTTGGCTTCTCTGTGACAGTGTTGCATGTTGGGGGACAGGGAGGGAAGAAGGCAGAGTGACTGCATACTCAGGTGGACATCGATGCTATGCCTATGTTTATCCTGTCAGTATAGTCTTGGTGTTTATAAATATTCAGTCAGCTGACCCAATAGACATTCTACCCTCAGGGTGCCTTAAACTATTTAACTTTAATCTTTACCAAAGCTTCCTTGTTACCATAAGGAAATAGCAGCATAGTCTATCCTAGCTGATGTTTGAGCCAAATCGGCCTCAGCCAAGCACAGACCAATGGCTCTGATCTTCCTTGTGGTATGACGACTTTCCTTCCCCGGTCTTCATAGACTTGATCCTATTTCTCCTAGACCAGCCACGCCTTGGGCACAGTAGTCTAAACTATTCACATAAATTGAGCTCAACAGCTTTAGCCTACACCCAGCTTTCTCTCACAAGCCAGGGTAAGGCAGCACACAAGCTGCAGCTACATGAACCACCTCTTGGTTCCAAACCATCTCCCCACACAGGGCCCAAAGTCAACCTGAGATCCGCTCCTTGACAGGTATCGGATGAACATTACCTGCGTGTAATTCATAACTCTGTTCCCTGATGACCTCTGCCCTAAAGTAGCCTCGGGTCTAGGATCCAGCTGCCTCTGAGAGGATGGGAGCCCTCCAGCCCTCCGATGACTAGGGAACTTGGAGACAGTGTGGGAAGGGAGGGGTCTATAAGAAGACGTGGGCCTCCTGTAAGGAGACATTACTCGCAAGAATTAGGGAGCCACAGTGGGTCTCAGATCCCCCATGGAATTTTTCTTTTTCCTATTTTAAGTGGGATGTGTGCCTCTGTGTGTCTGTATCTACCTGTGTGTGTGGTTGTGTGTGTTTATGAAAGAAGAGACAGGGCAAGTTCAGATTGGAGGCCAGTAGATAGGGTTCACTACCATAGCAGTAGCTGTGGAATTAAAGGAAACTAGTAATTACATGTTAATGAATTCTCTTGAACATTTTGGTCTCAGTAATCTTTGGGAGTTTATTCTTTTTTAATGCTCTTTCTTGATTTATAGGGGTCAAACTGAGCAAAGAAGACCATAATTTGACATTAAATAGTATGTTACCTTTCCATTACTGCTAAAACACATTATCACAAATTTAGTGGCTGAAAACAATGTGAAGTCCTCATCTTATAGCTCTGCAGGACAGAAATCTACAATGAGAAAAGCAGGGCTATATTTTTTCTGGAGGCACCTGGGAAGAATCCATTTCCTTGCCTTTTTTAGCTTCTAGAAGCTGCTTTCATTTCTTGGTTCATGGCGCCTTTCTCCATTTTCAAAACCAACACCATAACATCTTCAAATCTCTCTCTGACCTCTATTTCCCCACCAGACAGCTTTTTGTCTATGGCTCTGACTCTCCTGCCTCCCTCTTTCACACGTAAGTAAGGACCCTGTGATTACATTGGACTTCCTTGGATAAACCAGGGTAATCGCCATCTGCAAAATCCCTTTTACCATATCAGGCAATATAGTCACAGGTTTCAAAGACAAGGATGTGGACAGCTTTGGAGGAATATCCATTATTCAGCCTACCACCTAGGCAGGTAGTCCCTGGGTTACAAATGAGATAGGTTCTGTAGGTTTGTTCTTAAATCAAATTTGTATGTAAGTTAGAATAGGCACGTTAACCACTTACCTGTAATAACCTCCATTTGTAAGGATGAGTCGTAGGTCAGTCAGATGTTTGTAACTCTGATGTACTGTAATAGCCTCCATTCATAAGTGCACGTTGGACATAAGTGAGATGTCTGTAACTTAGAGACTGCTCGTCCTCCACCAGGAGATTACATTTCATTTCTCATCTCCAAGGGTAGAAAAACATGATATAATTTTTCTTATCAATTTCTATTTCCCTGAAGGGGATTTGAACTCCTAAGTAGTCAAATGTAACTACATTCTCAGCCTCAAAAAGCCCAGATGGCCTTACACTGGACATCTTTTTCTTCTGGCTTTGGAGTTGTTTCCACAAGCTACAATGAGGTGGCCCCAGCAGCAAGCTGCCCTGTGCTGAATGAGCTTCTCAGCCTCTTGCAAAATGGACTTGGCCTTGTCCAGAAGGCTCAGGCCATGTGATCTGAGGATAATTTTGCTATACTGTCTTTTCCTAACATTGTAAACTTGGAGTCTACTTCTTTACTTCTGAAAGAAAGAAAGGCCATACAACCATTCGGTTCTCCCTACTCCTTCCTGTGTTTCTATCCACTCACAGAATTTGCATGATTTTTAGAATTGTGAACCTTTCCTAAAATCTGAACTGGTTCTAACAATAGGCTTATCATTTTTGATGGATGAATTGTTTTTCTACTGTATGCCATTTATCCAATTACTATTTGACAGTTTCCAAAAACACTTCCAATATACCAGTGTATAAGCTTCTTTGATTCTCCCAACAACCTTGTGGGCAAAGTAGAACAGAGATTGTCACCAGCAGTTTTCTTAAATTTTGTGTTTATATAAGAGGATGTATGATCAGGTTACATTATTTGCCTTTGTTAGGAAAAGTCCAAGTTGTTATTTGAGTCCTTCACCCCGGAGGTGTCCCATATATACCCCTACATTCTAAAAATGAAGAGGCTGAAGTTAGCTAGGTAGCTAGAGGATCAAACCAGATTTCCCGACTCCCAGACAAGTGAGGCCCCTACCCCAACTACCATGGTAAAGATTAAAAGATTCAGCAACAAACTTTTGTACACAATAGCTCATCAATCAAATTAATGTTTTATAACTTCCCTAATCAAAATGCCACTATGAGCTTTTTCGTAATGTGAAGGGGGTGCTAAGTTGTTATTGCCTCCCCCTGTCCCAGCAAAAAAGCTCCTCATGATCTCATAGGGCTGGGCTGGAGGGGATTGGACAGATGAGCTGTTCAAAGTGTTCAGAGCTGGTCCAATTTTTAAATACTACCTCTGAATCTATTAAATTTTTAAGTCCTACCTCTGAAGCTCCAGGTGAAGAAGTACCACCGTGGCCCTGTCTCTAGTTCCTTTTAGGCTCTAGACCCCTCCTGCAGGATATCCAATTCATTATGCAGTGTCACTCCTTCTGGCCTCGGGCCAGGCAGGCCACACACTCCCTCAGTCTCTTCAGATTTTGCAATCACTTTGTCTCTACCAGCTCCAGAAATAGACCCAATGGAAGAAAATTAATAAGTCATTTCTCCAGTGCCTTCTTCAAGGCTAAACAATGTCAAGCCTTGCATGGAGATGTCTTTCCTGAATAGCTTGGCCCACGGGGAGGAAGGGGTGGGGTCAGGCTTCTGTGTTGATTGCAGTGGGGACAGGTGAGGCCAGTGGCTGAGGCAGAAGCTGGCTCAGGGAGTCCTCTCTCCAAGGCCCAAGACTTTGGGAGAATCAAATAACAGCTTTATAAAACACTTGTCTCAGAGCCTGGGACATAAGAAGCTCTATGTAAACAGGAAGTAACTTTAGAAAACAATAACCTTGTTTCATAGATGAAGAAACCAACCCTCAAAGATGGGAGATGCTTTGGCCAAGGTTTACAGCAGAGCCAGAGCTAGAGCCTCAGTTACCCAGCAGTCCCTGCATTGCTCTATTAGCTACTGGGGGTGTGTGTCCTGAACACCACTGTCTGGCTGGGTGCTCTCAATCTACTTGGAGCATCTTTTCCCAAGCCCCATCCTGCCCATGTTGATTATAGTAGTGCTAATATACTGTCCTGATCTACTGACCCAGGTCAAGTTGCCATTCTTTCTTCTATGCTGAAAATTGACTTAATAACTGAGCAGATTTAGAGCCCTGGGTGTAGAAATGACATCTGGGGTCCTCTGCATCCATCACCCAGAGATTCATATATTCAGAAAGAGAAGAGCCATCTTTTATTTGCCAAATGACCCTCCACTCTCTCTCTCTCTGTTGCACTCACCAAAGCTGCTCCCCCCTCTTCCGGCAACCAACACAGGCTAGAACTTTACCTAGCTGACAAGGTGAGCAAGCTATTAAATTTTTCTGTTTCGTGGAGCTAACTGATCTTTTAGAAAATTTGAATTAAATAGTATTGCTGTGAGAAACTATAGAAGAAGCAAATGAATCATTGAATTGGCATGAGAAATGGCATTTAAAGTATCAGTAAAAAGTTCTGAGATTCCTTGCCTCCAAAATATGGAATTAGAGGATCTCAGACCTGTAAGAGATCTTAAAGATAATTTGGATGAACATTATTCATCCTTTGTTGGAATCTCATCACCTTCCTCAGTGATAGAGAAAGGCTTGGCAAAAATTAATCCAAGTGTATGATTTTTCTCTTGAAAGTAGGTTTAGAGGGAAGTGAAGATCCCAGGTCAGTAATTCACGTCTCTAGTTTTGAATCCTTTGAAAGCCTAAACCATGAGCTTGATTCTAGACTTAATTCCTTGTGTGGCACAAGCTCTTCCAGAAATAGCTTCCGTGAAATGGCATGACCTCATCTAAGAAAAATGTTCTTCATAATTACAACAGGCACTGGGATCTTTTAGGCAGATCAACCATAATCACTTCACTTGGTCTTTACAGGCCAATCCCACCTCATACCCACATCACCCAGAATCAGTCACCAATGTTTTACCAAGGCCACTTCAGTGAGAGGTGATTCTTATAATTGCTTTAGAAGGATATCCTTATTTGAGAGGATTTTAATTCCAAAAATAGATTTAAAAAAAAAACAAAAATGAAAACCAGCAACCTGGGCAGCTTGGAAAAATACAACTCCCTCAGAATGTCATGCTTCCCATCAGGCCGAAATGTGGCCTGAGGGAACTGAAAGTAAGTGAAATTGAGCTCTCCCCAGGTTCCCTAGCACCCCTACTCTGAGTGCATTCCAGGGCCCTTGTCCCTCTCATGCTTTTTTCTTCTCCACCCAATTCTATAAACCTCCTCACAGGAAAGAATCTGACAGCTGCTGAGATGGGAGTGGTAGGGAAGACCCAAGTGTCACCTCCTCTGGGTATTTCCAGTGCAATAGGAAGCAAAGGAATGACCTGGTCCCTGCTCTCGGGGCATGTCCCCTGCACTGGGGAAGAAAGGGAGATGGGGTCTGCAGAGGACCACTGAGATCACACGCCACATCAGGGGACTGACTCCCCTGGTTCCAAGTCCCAGGTAGAAGTAACTGGATGGACTTGTTTGAGATTTCTCTCCAGGTGAGCAGACAAAGCCCATGGGCTTTGAAATTGACTAGAAATGGTGACAGGCCCAGGTCTGCCACCTCCTGGGGCCTGCCGCTTCATTTGCTCATCTATAAAGTGGGAATAATTCCACCTCACTCCTATGGTTGTCAGCAGGATAAAGTGAGGTGATAGGGTAGAGCAGTGCTTTTCAGCCTTTTTAAATTCACGGCACACTTGAACCTGTAGTTAAACTTCCATAGCATGCTTAAATTATGTTGATCAGAAAGGAGAGTAAAAAAAAAAAAAGGAATATACTTACTATGCTTTGAACTTCTCTCAAAAATAATTTAATTAATGATCTTTAAAATTTTTTGTGGCACACCTAAGCTCCTCTCATAGCACACCACTTGAAAACCACTAGGGTAGAGGGAGTCACACAGCTCCTGACCCTGGGTACACACCTCACAAACAGGCAGCCAGCATTGCCGTTGGAACCAGCCACCCCCTGGTGTCCTGTGTAAAGAAAGAGCTGAGACATTTAAAATTTGTTCTTAGTTATTTTGAAACATATACTTGCATTGTGCACATTAGATAAGATTTAAATGTCTTACCACAAAAAAGTAAGTGAGGTGATGGCTATGTTAATCAGTTTGATTTAAGCATTCCGCACTGTATAGCAGATCATCACATTGTACTCCATAAGTGTATACAGTTATCATTTTAATTAAAAAAATTAATTTTAAAAAAATTTTCAAAAACAGAGCTGAGCCAATATGGAGGCAGCAGACAGAGTGACCAGTTGGGGGACAAGTCTGGGAACAAATGATTTCCTTAAAATGCCCCTGGCCTCCCTCCCAGAATAGCAGAGCAACACTCCAATAGTCACAAGAGTTTTCCTCCCCTATTCTAGAGTTCCCTCATATTAAAAAAAAAAAAAATAGAGAAATGACTCTTTCATCATCTTTGAACTTTTCAGTTAGCACAAAATAAAAATTATATGGGTATAGAAATATAATAAAAACTTATAGAAATTATAGAAAAAAGTATAGAATATATAGAAAATATAATAGAAAATTATATGGGTTTAAATAGAAATATAATTTACTCCTACATAAGCATGAGAGTCAATTGCTATTTTTTCCAAATCAGAGAAGGGGCAGTGGGTTGGGGGCTCATTAACTTATTTTCCAGAAATTCTATTGATGAACAATTGATGATTATGAGAGTCTTAGTACCGCAGTCCCCAGTCCCTGGGCCGTGGCCTATTTGGAAGCAGATTGTATGTACAGCAGGAGGTTAGTGAGTGAAGCTTCATCTGTTTTTACAGCCATTCCCCTGAGCTCCACCTGCTGTCAGATCAGGGGACATTAGATTCTCAGAGGAGTGTGAACCCTACTGTATGAGCTGTGTGTTTGCAGGATCCAGGTTGCACACTCCTTGTGAGAGTCTGATACCTGAAGATCTGAGGTGGAGCACTTGAATCATCCCCAAACCATTACCTTGGCCACTCTACAAAAATTCTTGTATTCCATGAAACCATTCCCTGGTGCCAAAAAGATTGAGGAGTACTGTCTTATTAGTAGTAGTATATCATAATTATAGTCTTATTATTTAGGGACAAATTTGAATCCTTGTAGCTTCTAATTTTCGTTCAGAATTTTGCCTGTTAGATAGAGCATCCTGTCCCCTGTCCCACCTTGGCAGAGCCCTTTATATCTAAAGGCTACTGAATCTTTTGTATTAACCTGGAGAGAATTTTGGAGAACATTATCTCAAGTAAAGTATCACAAAAATGGAAAAGCAAGTATCGAGTGTATTCAATACTACTATGAAGCCAAGAGATGAATTATTCCATGTCCACACAAATCGAGAAAAACTCAATTTAATTCAGGTTGGGAGTGGGGACCAGTGCTCTCATCCAGTGGGCACAGTGTGAGAGTATATGGCACGCCTCCTGGGTGAAGGGCACAACTACAACAGGGACCTTACCAAATAAATGCAAACATTGAAACCTAATCGTAGGTACCTTCATATTAATCAGAAATAAATAAATAAATAAAAGCCACCCATGCCATAGGTCCGTGATGCCCTCTGCTCATGGCCAAGCTTCCTGAGTTCTCTTCGGTCACCTGCTTCCCAGGCTCCTCCGCATCCAGAAGTTAATCCTTTTCTCCTCTCGTCTACCAACAAGTGGCTCCACTAAATGTGGTGCCAAGGATTGAAAACGAGAGACGTGCCACTTAAGCTGCCTTCCTTGTTTCTTCCTCATTAGATAGTGGTATTTTTCATTTTTCCCCTCTCAAGTTCCTTCCTCTCCACGAGTCCCTTGCTATTTGTGGATAACATTTAGCTTTTTTTTTTTTTTGGCTCCTTTTCCTGAAAATATAAACAGACTCAGTGTTTCCTACCTAATTTTCTTTTTCATGCCTCATCTCACCTTTGTTCCCCATCTTTAAGCTTTCCATTTGGGCATGTGTTTTTCTTTAAATCGGTAGCATTTGGCGCAGTGATCAATTATCTTGGGTAATTGCTCTTCATTTAAGGCTCCCCATTCTCTCCCATTAGAGACCAGACAAGAACGTGGCTTCTGTTGACCAGGTGCACCAGATCTCTTACTTATCCCCAATTTGCCATTTTGCAGTTCAGCGCTCAAGAGCTCACTCACAGAAGGGCATAATTTGAGCGGCTGGTGTTGGCTCAGTGGGGGCAGCCGGCCCCTCTGTCCTGTGCCCTCCTGGCTGTAAGGGACTTAGCACCGCTTTGCCCTTAGCTCACTCTCCTCGGGTTCTCCCAGGGCTCCTCCTAAATGCACAAGAACACTTTTTTGTGTTGACAGGAGGGTCATGCATCTTTACAAATCCCTGACCTAATTAAACTTTCTCCTCCAGCTCCCAGGTATCTTGGTAACGATCATCCACTTTGTCATTCTCAGGTTGTAAGATGAAGCTAATGGCCCTTTCTCCTTACATCTAACCGCACTGGGCTTTTTAAACTCCTCTGTTCAACGTCCCCCTTGACTGGGTAACATTATTTGCGCTGTTATAAACGTGATTTCTTCCTGAGTATTAGACATACGCCCTAAAAATACAGTATGTTCAGAGTTCCTGTGCTGTGTATGTAAGAATTCAGATGAGTGGAAAGTGGGCATTGGAAGAGAGAGTACCCTCTGTGGAATCATAACTTAAAATTCCAGTCAGCGAGCCTTTGGAGATGTAGATGGAGGAAGCCAGCTCTTCTTTTGGACAGCTTAATGATCTGTAGTTAATAGGGAGAGGCTGATGGGCAGATGCAGTACAGCTGGGTTTAAGTCAGCCTTTCTCAGCTCTCAGAATGACACAGTGATTACGACCATTGAGACACACGATCCCACCCAGAATCAAAGGCACAAAGACTTGGCAGTGGTGTGAGGCTGCCACAGGCTGGGCAGTTGCCTGCAGGACAGATCACCCCTCCAACAAGTCTGGGGAGAAGAGTGCCAGGTTGAGGGCCAACTTCCTGAATGCACCGATTTCACTGAACTTGGGAGAAACCGGTATGCTCTTTTTTTGGTAGCAAAATGCAAGTCTGATCGCAGCTAGAGGTGGCTGATTACCCTGGGTAGTGACATAGGCCTTGATGTGAAGTTGGCCCAGAGTTACAGTGTGCTGGGATATGGGGTCCGTTTCCAGTTTCCAACATCTTGTTATCGTCCCTCAAAAAGCCCAAGTGAATTCAACCCCAGTAACAAAAAAATAAGCTTATTCAAAAATGGGCAAAGGACTTGAATAGAACGTATCCAAAGAATGTGTATAAATATCCAGTAAGCACATGAGATATTGAACATCTAGCTAATCGTTAGGGAAATGAGATGCAAATCAAAAGCAAAATGAGTTACCGTCTCACATCCATTAGGATGATTATTTTTTTTCTTTTCTTTTTTTTTCTTTTGAGACAGAGTCTCACTCTGTCACCCTGGGTAGAGTCCCCTGTCGTCATAGCTCGCAGCAGCCTCAGACTCTTGGACTCAAGTGATTCCCTTGCCTCCGTCTCCCGAGTAGCTGGGACTACAGGCGCCCACCACAACACCCGGCTAGTTATGAGGATGACTATCATCAAAAAACACAAAATTACAAATGTTGATGAAAATGTGGAGAAACTGAAACCCTCATACTCTGCTGATAAGAATGTAAAATGGTGCGGCCACGGTGGGGAAAGGAGGGAAGTTCCTCAAAAGGCTAAAATAGTAGTGTCATGTGATCCAGCAAAGCCCCTCGAGTTACCTACTCAAAACAATTGAAAGCAGAGTCTTGAAGAGGCATTTGTGTGGCCAAGTTTCAAAGCAGCAGAGTCAGTCACAGAAGCCAAAAGGTGGAATCAACTGAGCGACCATCCACAGATAAACGGATAAACAAAATGAGATACATACATACAGTGAAATATTATTTGTCCTTAAAAAGGAAGGGAATCCCGACCTTGAGGACATTATGCTAAGTGAAATATACCACTTACAAAGGCCAAATTCTATACGATTCCACTCATTCTAAGCACTCAGAGGAGTCAAATCCACAGAGACAGAAAGGAGAGTGGCGGTTGCCGGGGCTGGTGGAGAGAGGAATTAGGAGCTGTTTAATGCAGACAGAGTTTGAGTTTTGCAAGACGAAAAGCGTTCTGGAGTCGGATGTGGGTAATGGTTGTACACAACAAAGGGAATGCATTTAAAGCTGCTGCATTATACACTTAAAAAATGGCTAACATGGTATTCACAGTATACAGAGTGGCCATAAGTTGGGGTGCCAATTGCACACTATTTTAAATTGCACTTGGACTTTATGGCCACCCTGTGTGTGTTTCACCACAATTTTTAAAAGTGCAAGAGAAGGACGTCATCTTCTGTCAGCAGCCCAGGCTTTGAAGATTACACACTAGAAATATAAGGAGGCGGGCGGGGCTGGGGGGTGGGGAAAGCCAAGGGAATGAAGCTTATCTTTATATGAAACTAATTGCAAGTATGCTCTTTTTTATTTTCAGAGTCATTTTTCTCTCAAGAAGGGAGCTGCAGCCTTAGGGATTGGAACAGACAGCGTGATTCTGATTAAATGTGATGAAAGGTGAGCAGGCATCTGTAACCCTTGTTGGTCAGTGACTTGTGAATTCCACAACAAATACCTTTCGGTCTGAAGACAGGAGACGACCGCAGGGCAGCAAGCCGCTGCTGGCTGCTGTTTCTTTTTAACCTGTTTGGAGCCTTCAGAGGTTGTGCCTCGATACTGTCAGAGGCTCTCACAGCCTTTGAATCAGAACCTTTGTTAAATCGATCAAAATATTCTGCACGTTCAGAATCTGCAGGAGCACATTCATCACCTGGGCTCCTTAGCAGCAGCAGACAGCTTGATCTCAGATTTATGGCGGCATCATCACTTTCAGCATGATGGCCGATGTAAACTTGATGAGCTGATTACGGGAGGAAGGGGGCAGTTTGGGGAGCGGAGTAAATGCACACCAGTAACTCCACAGTTCTGTGCTGGAACTAGAGGACTCCCAGGGAAAATCCCTGTCTCAATGGGCCCCTGGGTTTCCCGGGCACTCTGGGATCGGGGTGTTGCTTTGTGGTGGAGATTTTAAAGTATTTTTAGAATATCCATGTAAAGTATCACTGGCCTATAGGCCAGAACCTCGTAAAAACTACATCCAGTCTTGAAAGGCTTAAGTAACAACTTTTGCTAACTTGAAAGGAAGCCACTCCATGAACCATTCTTATATATTTATTAGGCAGGGGTGCACTGATTGGCCACCATGTCACTAGGTTCTAGAGAACCATGAGGCTAGACCCCAATTCCCTGACAATGATGTGATCTGGGTGGGAAGACGCACTAGTATCAGTAGGGGGCAGTATATGGTTGGACTGCACAGCATGGGTGAGCACGTGTTCACAGGACAGGCACAGAAAACTTCATGTAAGGCACAGGCGTTAGCTGGACTTTTAAAATTAGAAGTTAGATAGGTGCAGGGGAAGGCAGGGGGATTTACAGAAGACTCGACACCAGGAGAAAAGCTGCAGAAGTAGCAGGGCTGAAGGCGAGGAGCCAGGCCTGAGCAGAGGCGGCAGGAGGGGTCAGCCCTGGCCAGTACAGTTGGTCCCCTAGACCCCTGAAAGTTCTGAAATTCCAATTGATTAATAACCACATTCACCTCTGGGTGAGGAGGTTAAAGACAATTGTCACTTTTTCTTTATACCTTTCTATTTTGCCTGATTTTGTTTGCTTGTTTGCAGAGAACATACATTGCTTGTACAAGGCAGGTGTTATCGGACAAAGACAGGGTCTGGCTGCCTGTCACTGTCAGCCAGGGGCAGAGATGGGGATTAAGTCCACCACACTTTGTCATCCGAAGGTCAGCAATCGAGAGAATAGCCAGAGTAGCCTGTCAGTTCTGTTCTGACTCAGTTACAGTTCTAATAATTTTTATAATAAGAATATAAGGAAACCTAGAAACTTTTAACTCTATCTGATAGGAAGCAGTCTTCATTTTAACAGGGTAAAATGTTTAAGCAACAGAAAGGTAATTTGCACTCTAACAAAAAGAGAATCATCAAAGAAAACATCATATCATCAAAGTAACCTTTACTGATATCCAAACACCTATGGTCTATGTGTGATTACTTCCCCCAATGTCTTTTGAGACAAACATCCTCACAATCACGGTGAAACCTTAACTAGATCATCTTGCAAGGTGTGTGGGAAAGGCTGAGCCAACTAAGGTCAGCTATAATGCCCCAGTTCAGCTTCTCAGACTCCATCTTGCAGGCTGTTTTTCTGGCTTCAAGGGGATGGAAGAAAGGTGTGTTATTTTTCCTTTGGGACCAGTGGAACTACAATTAGGGCTTGAACTTGATAGGTCTGGGAACAAGGTAATTTGAAAGCATTTGTATTCAAGAAGGACTTGGATGAAGTTGCCCTGGAGGAAGCAAGGAAGGGGAGACAGTCTCCAGCCAGGTAGGCCAGGTGGGAAGTTCTAGCAATGGGACAGGCACGAAGTGTGAAAAAGACTGGGGTGAGGCCGCAAACGGAGCTGCCTTGTAATTTTAAGGTTACCAATGTGCCTCACTAGCAAGGACTTAAGAGCCAAATTCAAGGTGAAAACTCAAAAAATTGCTTACTCAGAAACAAGGTTTAGATGACTTTAAAATTTTTCTTAATCCATAGTTGATCTGTTTTGAGTAAGAAGTCTAGAATTCGGGGAAGACCCTCCTAGGTAGGCCATCCTGGCCCTCCTTGCTGCCTAGGCCAGAAGCATTCTTGAGTTGAATCCTAGTGGGCTGATGGGGCATCCTCTTGCCTCCACTCCTAAAAGCATCCTGATGGCCACTTCTGCTCCTGTGAAAATCGGGTGTGACAATAAAAATGATCTTGCACAAATCCACCAAGCCTCATGGGAACAAAAGGCTGAGGACCCCTGAACATCTGCAAGAGAAGTGCAGGCCTGGTCCAGAGGGAGAGCTAAGGGCAGGGACCAGGCTGCCAGGACAGGCACCAGGAGCTTGTCACCACCAACAGGAAGGCAGAGGAGGCAGGAGGCAGGAATGGTGGAAAGCCAGTGGAGGTGAGAATCACTGGCCAGGTGGCCTCAAATCTGAAAATCAAAGAATGTTATTTCAGTGATTTTAGAGGCCATTAGGAAAACTATAATATAATGCTAAAAAGTATTGGGTTTTTGTTTTGTTTTGTTTTTGAGACAGAGTGTCACTCTGTCACCCTGGGTAGAGTGCCATGGCATCATAGCTCACAGCAATCTCAAACTCTTGGGTTTGAGCAATCCTCTTGCCTCAGCCTCCCAAATAGCTGAGACTACAGATGCCCACCACAATTCCTGGTGAGTTTTTCTCTATTTTTAGTAGAGACAGGGTCTTGATCTTGCTCAGGCTGGTCTCGAACTCCTGAGCTCAAGCAATCCACCTGCCTTGGCCTCCCAGAGTGCTAGGATGACAGGCGTGAGCCACCGCGCCCCCCCTCCCCCCGCCATCTAAAAGCATTGCTTTTTATCTTTTGCACCTTGCTTGATGGGCGGACAGAGGAGAGCAGTAGAGGAAGGAAGGAAAATGGAAGGAGCAAAAAGAATAAGAAGTAAGGTGGGAAAAAAACGAGGCCTAGGAGAATCAGGTGTACGGTGGAAGCCTGCGGCAAGGAGGAGAGGTGTGAAGGGAAACGGGCGCGGAAGAAGGAAGCACAGTCGGAGCTTTACAAGGAACAAATTTCAATTTTACCATCTAAATAACAACTATGCTTTCTTTTAAAAAATAGACGATACCTGCAATAAAAAGCCTAGTTCTTCCATCTAAAGATCATCACTAATTCCATATCAGTATCTAAATCTTTGAATCTCTTTTTCTAAGCATAGAAGCATTTTCCTTTTTTTTCTCTCTACACGTTTGTGATCATTTTTCTCCTAAGTAGACAAGATAATGTATTTTTTGTACATTGTTACATACAGAGACCCCCTTAACTGTGTAATATTTCAGGGGTGGCTGTCGGAAAGCATGATAGTACTTTAGAGGGCTGGCTCTGGGGCTGAATTGTTTGAATTCTCAGTGCCCACAGTGGAGGGTACATGCCTCTCTGTGTCTCATTTTATGTGAAAAAAGGAAAAAAGTACTGGCACCTGCTTCGTAGGATTATGAAGATTAAATGTGTTGAAAAATGTGAAAAGCTAAAAAGAAAGAAAAAGAATGAACAACATCTAGAACAGAGTAAGCAGAAACGTGGATGTTCCTATATCTGGAATTCTTGTCAAAATTAGCCTTCCCATCCTTCAGTAAACATCCTCACATTTCTGCAGCTTCTTCATTTGTATTTATCCCTTTGTAGATTTGCTAACTAAAGCTATATGAATGTTTGAACGGGGAGGGAGACGTCAGGCCAGATTACCTTGTAAAAGGTCTTGCCAGATTATTCTCTTAGCAGTATTATATGAGGGTATGTGGGGGGAGAAAAACGGATTTAAAGCTGTGTTAGTAGCTACATGTAGTCTTTTAACTGTATGTTGATAATTCCTACGATCTATGTAGCATGAGTTGAAGACTGACAGCCACCCTGGCCTTAGTGATTTAAGTGAACTTGAAGTGTTTGGGGTCAGATGCCCAGAAGAAGGTCTTGGACAGTCATTTGTAGCCACCACTCCCATCGGTATTGGCTAAAGCACTCCAGGCCCTTTTTATTGTCCTGTCCTTGTGAAACTCAGACGTGCAGTTCAGAAAATCACTTGAAGTTGACAAGGTGAGTTTCTGCATGCTTGCTGCTCCTGACTGTGCTTTGGGAAGTCCGTCCAGGCTTCCCAGAACATAAACCTGGGCCTGCTCTTTCCCAGGGCACATTGATCTCCCCGTGGCTGGGGTGATGGGTTTCACTGTGTTCTGCAGACAGTTGAACTAGTGAAAATTCAAGACTGAAAGGACGTGTCTCAGTGAAAGGGAACCCTCTGTGCCTTTCTAGCTACAAGTCCCAAACGACATGAGGAGGGAGATCTCAGGAAGGTACCCTCTTCCCACGAGCAGACACAGGGGTTTACTTTGGTGACCACTTCAAAGGGAAACTGGTCCTCAGTTAAAACAAAATAAAGATAAGGGTATAGTAAATCCTTGTCTGAACTAGGTTCCCTCAGAGTTGAATATCAAGAAGCATTTTAATTGTGTTCTATTAAGTAGAATAAGATGAATTAATGCAAACTTTGAGTCCACCACAGCCTACCCTTCAGTGTGAAGTATCATGGCCAAAAAAAGAGTATTCTATTTTGTAAAAAATGACTAATTAAATTCCAAGAAGGGAAATGTGTTGAATGAATCTTCTATTTCATTCCCGTTTAAGAGTCCCCTTTCCTTGTTAACAAAAAGTCAAATATTCACATTAATGGGATTAATGATTTTTTTATTCAAGTGCCATTGGATCTACGATTTGCAAAATCTGAATTAGTGAAGTCCACATGAATGCTGTGTGGATGCATCTAAGAATACAGAAGAAAAATGAATTAATATAGGAAAATATGTACTTAGGAAAGTCGACTGAGCAATATTTTGGAATTGGGTTAAGTCGCTGAGCAAAAGAGATGTTTTCCCAAATATTCAGTCAAGAGAAGAGGAGAGAAAATTTCTACCATATGCATGACAATTTGGAAGAACTGCTCTGTGAACTGCTTCTTTTGACCATGGGCAGTAGCCTCGATTGGGAGCACAGTGGATGTTGTCACAGATGACACAAAACTTAGCCCAGTGTGAAACAAGCTAGAACACTCAGGAAGGTGAGCACAGTGATTTACTAGGCCAGTGATACACATGCAGTTCTGCTTCTAGAGGAAGGACGATGGGAGGTCACCAGGGGAAGATGAAGAGGAGAGGAAAGGATGTTCCAGGCAGAGGCCACAACACATTCTAAGTCATTGATGAGAGAACTTGGCTCGTTCAAGGAACTGGGAAAAAAGGGAGGATGTGGTGAGACTATCCTTGCCATGAAGGGCCTTGTGCACGAGGTTAAGCTGTTTGAACTTGAGGTTGAAAGCATGGGACATCACTATGTTGAGCAGAGAAGCAGCATCATAGTTTTATGTTAGATTAGTTTCAATACAGAGTGAGAGGGGTTAGACACCCCTCTACAGCATGTTGGTGGCTGCTGTAGTAAGAGGAACGGAAGCTGACAAATGAGGGGGGGGCTGAGCAGTGGACAAGCAGTGCTAGGATTAATACAGGTGTTTATTGACTGGCGTGCAGGACGAGGAAGGAGACCAGACAGATGCCAGCTTCCGGCTTGCCAGCTAAACCGAGGTGGTGTTCTCTGGGATGAGACCCCCTGGCTGAGCTGAGAAGTTCAGATTAGGAGATGTTGAGTTTGAAGAGTTTCTGGGACATCCGAGGGAGGGTGTCTGGTAGGCAGTTGGGAATGTGAGCCTAGGGGTGAACTCCACAGAGCGTCCATACTTCGGGGGCAGGCAGAGTAAGAGGAGCCTGCAAGGGAGACAGAGAGAGTGGCCTGAGCTGTGGGCATAGAATGAGGAATGGAGACCACAAGGGTGTGTCTAGAGCAGTGGTTCTCAACCTTCCTAATGCCGCAACTCTTTAATATAGTTCCTCATGTTGTGGTGACCCCCATCCAGGAAATTATTTTCATTGCTACTTCATAACTGTAATTTTGCTACTGTTATGAATTGCAATGTAAATATCTGATATGCAGGATAGTCTTAGGTGACCCCTGTGAAAGGGTCATTTGACCCCCAAAGGGGTCGGTGACCCACAGATTGAGAACCGCTGGTCTAGAGAAAGAAGTGGTCAGCAGGACCAAATGCTACCTTTCAAGGAGATGTGGGTCACCCCACTACCCCTTGGCTTGACTTGCAAGGAGGTGGCTGGTAAGTTTGGCAAGAGCAGTTTCAATGTGGGGTGAGGTCCAAAGGCAGTTAGTAGGGGCCCAGGTGAGAGACAGAGGAGAAGAGAGAACCGAGACAAGCAACTTCCAAGAGCTTGAGCAGGAAGGGAAGAAGTAGGGCAGCCACAGGGGATTGATTGTTGGATCCAGGGCCGGGCAGCTTTTAAGGAGAGGAGCTGAAGGCCTGTTTCACTGGGAGGGGAAGTTCCTGCTGGAGAGGAAGTGTGAATAGTGTGGGGAGAAAGAAGGGATAAAATAGATTGCAGACGTTTCGTTTCCCCCGTTGAGTTCCTTCTTTTGGCTGAAATTGTGTGGGCTCTTTGAGGATCTCCCAAAAGCTCTGGAATTATCACACATCATAAAATTGGAAGGAAATGGGAGAGAAGGCAACAGGAGCAAGATGGAAGGTGGGGAGGTTTGGGGAAAGGGAGAAGAGAGAAGGGACAGATCCGGGCATAGCCTCTGTTGACAACTGAATAGTTGGTATACAGATACCAGAGTTCCATGGTATACAGATACCAGAGTTCTTTTGACACCCTTAGAGTTAGAAAGGTTCTTGCACAATAACTCATCCAACCTTTTTTTTTTTACATTGTATTTTCTAAATAATTTCAAATGGAAAGAAAAATTGCAAAAATAGTCAAAAGAACTTCCGTCTACCCTACACCTACATGGACCAATTATGAACATTCTGACACATGAGCTTGTTCCTTCTTTTTCTCCCCATATATACTGTATATAAAATTCAAAATATTACATAATTGAAGGTAATGAACACTACATACGTTAATTTCATATATATACACAGTTTTTTTCTCCTGAGCCCTTAGAGAGTTCCTTATAAGACATAGTCCCAGTTTTACCCCCTTAATACCTCAATGTGTGTTTCCTGAGAAGAAAGATATTTACAAACACAGGACAATTATCAAAATCCAGATATTTGACACTGATGCAATGCCATTATTAAATCCACATACCAGATTCAAGTTTGGTCAGCTGTCCCAGTCATACCCACCGTAGCTATCTTTTCCCAATCCAGGATCACAAATGGCATTTAGTCATCATCACGGCTCTTCGGTCTCCTTTAATCTGGAACATTCCCTAAGCCTTTCCTTTGTCTATCACACCATTGATCTTTTCTGAAGCACGTAGACCATTTATTTTGTAGTTAATTTGGATTTTTCCTGATATTTCCTCATGATTGGATGCGAGTGACGCATTTAGAGCAAGACTTCAGGGACACAAGGCTTCCCCTTGATCAAGTATATTTCATCCTGAGTTGAGATTACCAGTAATGGTAACTTTGACTATTTTTCCAGGTTTCCCCATTACACAATGACTATTTTTCTTCTTTGCAGTGAGTAAGTGTCTTGTAGGGGATTCTTGGACACTATATAAATATCCTGTTGCTCCTGAAATGTTCACCCACTAGTTTGACATCCACTGATGAATTTTGCCTGAAATATTGTGATGGTCCTTGCAGAATAGTGATTTTCTAACTCCATCATTCTGTCTGTATTTATTAGTTCCCTTCATTCTATGATAGGAGAGAGTTCCCCTTATCTTTTTGTCTTTTTTCTTTTTGTCCTATCTCTCTCTCTCTCATTTATTATCAGTGTGGACTCAAGGGTATTTTTAGAAATTAATAGTCTCTAGCACTCTCTATTTTTAGAAATTAATACCCTCTTCCCTCTCTCCTCCATTCTCCAGCTCTTTTTGCTATCTTCAGGGTTCCTTTCTGTTACTTACATTAGTGGTAATGTGTTGTAAAACCTTACAGAAAATAAATCTAAGCAAGGCACCTGATACCAGCTGGCAGAGGATTAAAAGAGTCACCAGCTTTCCTAGCTCCTGTGTAACACAAGAATTTTGTCAGCTATTTTGATTAATGCTTTTAATTGCATACCACAAATTAACTACTAATGCTTCTGTATACATTTCAGCCTTTCTTTTAAACCCATCACTCTGGCTTTATAAATTAAAGTTAGATTACATTTCCCTGTGCTTGTTAAGTACCACACTTTATCATACAATTGGTTGAAACAAAGAAAGTATAAATAATCTGGGGTCATTACACTCTTTTCTGAAATTAGCTAAATTGTGGTCAGTGCCAGAAAGTGGTTAGGGATGCTAATTAACTCTTTCAGATCCTTGGGGAACTGTTCAGTGTTCTGTAAGAAGACACATTTCAGATAGACACCAAATCAATTATTACCAAGCAGGGGCCATGAGAGGCACTCTGAGTGACCAGTCTCCCATAAGTTTAGATGCAGAGAACTCAGGATGTTGATGGTGTGGGGTCTTCATCATGCCCTATACCAGGGGTCCTCAAACTTTTTAAACAGGGGGCCAGTTCGCTGTCCCTCAGACCATTGGAGGGCCAGACCACAGGCCTCAGGACAAGTTGCTGCTAAGCAGGACAGGCAGTGGCGGTAAAAGCACCCGGCAGGCTGGATAAATGTCCTAGGCAGACTGCATGTGGCCCGCGGGCCATAGTTTGAGGACGCCTGTCCTATACCAAGAGGGATCCTAGAATAACAACAGCTGACACATACTGAGTCTTTATTACAAACCAGGCACAATCCTAGGCTCTTTGCACATTTGATCTAATTAATTCATTTCATTACACATACTAAAGAGTCTATCTCCTTACATTTACTTCGTGCTGACATAATGAAGTGTTTCCACAACACAACAATATTAAACAGTATGGCAAGTTTAGGAGATGTTTTTCCATTTGACCCTTCACACCTCACAGGTGATATATCCAGCATGACATGGGTGGTAAGTGATGGGTCAGGACTTGGCCTCAGAAGACAGTTCCTAATATTCGCTAGTTTAACACAGACCCTGCTATTATTTTCCCCAATTTTTCATTGTGATTAAAAAAAGAACACACAAAATTTTTCATCTTAACCATTTTGATGTGTATACTTCAGTGGGATGCACTCATATTGTTGCACAACCGTCACCACTGTCCATCTCCATGACTCTTCCTTCTGCAGAACTAAAACTCCGTGCCCGTTAAACACTAACTCCCCATCCACTCCCCCAGCCCTGGCACCCAGCATCCTGCTTTCCGTGTCTATGAACTTGACTTCTCTATAGACCCCACTCATATACATGGAATCGTATAGTGTTTCCTTTTTTTGACTGGTGTATTTCACTTACTATAATGCTCTTAAGGTTTATTCATGTCATGGCTTATGTCCCAGTTGCCTTCCTTTGGGGAGCTGTATAATATTCCTTTGTAAATATGCATCTTTGTGTATCCGTTCACCCATCTACAGACACTCGAGTTGTTTCCATTTGGGGCTACTGTGAATAATGCTGCTATAAAACATGGGCAAACCATTCCCTCTTTGAGACTTTGCTTTTTATTGATTTGGGGAGATATCTAGAAGTAGAATTGCTGGATCATATGGTAATTCTATTTTTAATTTTTTGAGGAAATGCTTCACTGTTTTCCATGACTGCTCTACCATTTTACCTTCCTATCAGCAGTATGCAAAGGTGCCAATATTTCTACATCTTAACCAACACTTGTATTTTCTGTTTTCATTGTGCTTTTTTTTGTTTGTTTGTTTGTTTGTTTGTTTGTTTTGAGACAGAGTCTCACTATGTCAGCCCTGGTAGAGTGCTCACAGCAACCTCAAACTCTTGGGCTCAAGCAGCCTCCCAAGTAGCTGGGACTACAGGCACCCACCATAATGCCCAGCTATTTTTTGGTTGCAGTTGTCATTGTTGTTTAGCTGGCCTGGGCTGGGCTCGAACCCACCAGCTTCTGTGTATGTGGCTGGCACCCTACTCAGTGAGCTACAGGTGCTGAGCCTTCATTATAGTTTCCCTAGTACACATCTTTTCATGTACTTGTTGGCCATTTATACATCTTTTTTTTCTTTTTTTGCACTTTTGGCCAGGGCCAGGCTTGAACCCGCCATCCCCAGTATATGGGGCCAGTGCCCTATTCCTTGAGTCACAGGAACCACCCCATTTATACATCTTCTTTGTAGAAATGTCTATTCAAGTCCTTTGTCTATTTTTGAATTGGGTTTGGCATTGCTGAATTTTAGGAGTTCTTTGTATATTCTGGATATTAATGCCTTATCAGTTATATGCTTTGCAAATGTTTTCCCCATTCTGTGAGTTGCCTTCCTCCTTGTTGATAACGTCTTTTGATGTACCAGCGTTTTGATTTTTCATGAAATCCAATTTGTCTAGTTTTTCTTCATCATTGCCTGGGCCTTTGGTATTTTATCCTCAAAATCATTACCAAATTCAGTGTCATGCAGGTTTTTCCCTATGTTTTCTTCTTAGGGTTTTATAATTTTAACTTTTACATTCAGGTCTCTGATCTATTTTGAGTTAATTAATATGATGTTATAGGAGATAGTTCCTTTTTAAAAATAATTATTCCAGAAGCCACACATATTTGTTGTGGAAAAATAAGAAAATAAAAGATAAAATATTTCATCATACTTTGGTGCATATACTCTCAAATGTATTTTTGTACATTTTAACATAAAAGGAACAAAATGTTCAATATTATCAACAACTTGCATTCAATAAAAATTCTCCAATACAATTCTCAATCACTATTTAATAATCTGTGATTTAGCATTTATATTACTTAACAAATCTGTTTTTAAACATTTAAGAGCCTTTAAATTTTCACTATTTAAAAATGCTGATGTAAATATCACTGTAGCTGAATATGCACATATATCCTTATAGTATTTTCTTAGAATAAACTCCCAGGATTTCTGAGTCCAGGACTGTGCCTATGCTAAGAGTTTTGGGGGGGTTTTGGCCAAGGCTGGGTTTGAACTCGCCACTTCCAGCTCATGGGGCCAGTGCCCTACTCCTTTTTTGCACAGTATGGTTTTAGCGTATAGTATCACCATTGATTTTTTTTTTGTATGTTGATTTTTGTATCTTGTAACTTTCCCAAATAATTTATTAGTTCTCATAGCCTTTTGGTGGAGTCTTTAAGGTTTTCTATCTATAAAATCATGTCGTATAAAAACAGTGAAAAATTAACTTCTGAAATTTGAATGCCTGTTACTTCTTTTTCTTGCCCAATTACTCTGATAAGGACTTCCAGTGTTGCGTAGAAGTGGAAAGAGTTGGCATCCTTATCTTGCTTTTCTAAGTTTAGAGGAAACACTTTCAACTTCACTCTGTTGAGTATGATGTGTTAGCTGTGGGCTGGTGGTCATAGGCAACCTTTATTGTATTAGCTGTGGGCTGGTGGTCATAGATGACCTTTATTGTATTGAGATACATTCTTCTCTTATGACTAATCTGTTGAGAGTTTTTTAACATGAAAAGATACTGAATTTTTTCCAACGCTTTTTCTTCACTTATTTAGATGATTAATGGTTTTTATCCTTCATTCTGTTAATGTGGTGTATCACATTGATTGATTTGCATTCGCTTAACCATCCTTGCATCCTAGATATGAATCCCACTTGATCCTTTTAGAGTGCTAATGAATTAGGTAGTATTTTGTTGAGGATTTTTGCATCTACATATGTCCAAGGATGTTGACCTGTAGTTTTCTTTTCTTGTAGTACTCTTGTCTGGCTCTGGTATCAGGGTAATGCTTGTCTTGTAAAATGAGTTTGGAAGTGTTTTTCCTCTTAAATTATATAGAAGAATTTGAGAAGGATTGTTATTAATCTTTCTTTAAAAGTTTTGTAGAATTCTTCAGTGACACTAGTATGTCTTGGGCTTTTCTTTGATGGAAGATTTTTGATTAATGTTTCAATCTCCTTACTCATTATTGGTCTGTTCAGATTCTCTGTTTCTTTAGGAAGAATATTCTTGTCCCTAAATTTAATGAAAACATATTTATTATTTTTAGTATTTTGTGTTTAGATATAATGTACACTTTTGATTTGAAATAGATTTTCTTTTTTTACTTTCTTTTTTTTTAATTTCAGATTAATATGAGGGTACAAGCAATTAGGTTACAATGGTTGCCCTTGTTAGTCAAAGGCCCTGTTGTAGTTGTGTCCTGCCCCCAGGAGGCGTGCCATGTACCCTTGTGTCCATTAAGTGGGAGCACATGAATCCTCCTTCCCTCTCCCCTCTCCCCCCTCCCTAGATACTCTTTATTATGTTTAGGAAGTGCCCTCTTTTTCTTTATTTACCAAAAATTGTTTTTGCTTCTCTTTCTCTTTCCACCTTTGTCTCTCCCCCCTTTTGCTAATGTTAATAAAATACATTTACACATCCATTGAGGCAACACTATGATTCCCTCACTTTGATCAATTGATAGGATGAGCTGTGCTAAGAAGATTTTCTAGTAGTTCCCACCTTTGCATTCTTGTGACAAATCCTACTTGGTCCTATCTTTAATTTCCTTCTGGATTATATTTCCCAATATTACGTTCAGGATTTTTGTAACTATATTTCCAATATATATTTATAGGTTTTTCTGAGCAATCTTCGACAGATTTTGCTTTCAGAGTCAGCTAGTCAGAAAATGACTTTCCATTATCTGCTCTGTAAGAATTTTAGAAGTATCATCTGCCAACAGTAGACTTGTTAAAATTCACCAAATGAGCCTGGCATTTTTTTTCTGGCAACTTTTCTCCCACTTATTTTTTGTTTACTGATATTTTTTTCCAAGTTTTCTATATATTCTTAAATCCATTCTTACAATTTACATTTTCCTAGGGAAAAAGTTTTTATTTCTTCAAGATTTTTAAGATTAGTATGAAGGTTTACATAGAATCTTTTTATAGTATTAAAATGTCTCTTAAACCTTTTTTAATCAAATGTCTTTATCTATAATATCATTTCTCATTTCAAATGTTACATTTTCTCTGCTCTCTTTATGAACTAATCAGATAGTTGTGATCCACTGCTCTTTTCAATCCCCCAGCTTGTGAGTTAACTTTTAAGTTTACTTTCTTAAGTTTTCTAAGAAAACTTAATATTCATTGAAATGAATATTCACTGAAATATTCATTTTTTTCTTCCAGCCTATATTATCTGTTATTATTTCTCTAGCTTCTTGTGTTAAATGTTTAATTTTTTATTCTCGGTTATTTAATTGCAAAAGCATTTAGGACTATACATTTTCCTCTGAGAATGACTTAGGGTGCTCCTCATATTTTTATATGTAGTGCTTTTACCATTAATTTTTAATGTTCTATAATTGCCATTTTGATTTCCTCACAGACTCAAGAGTTATTTAGAATAGCCAAGCATGTTTTTTTTTTTAATGGCAAATTGGACCTTTTATCATAACCCAGTTTCCCTCATCACATATTTCCTGCTCAGCTCAAATCCTGGCCTTCAAAGGCAACAATCAGGAGGTCTCATATAAAAAAGTGGGTAGCTCCCCATCACCTCACGGAGTCCTCTGCTGAGTATCCCTGGGATGGTTGTGTAATGAAAGTATGTGTGTGGAGTGAATGTTTTTAGAGACAGACAATAAAAAGAATTGCTAGAACTACAAAAATCACTGCTCCCATGACCTGACCATAATCCTGAGTGATCGCGTTGTGCATATTAGAAAACAAATCTTCAAAGAGAAAAATGTGGTTCATTGTTACAATTAAAATTCATTCTCCAGGGCAGCACCTGTGGCTCAAGGAGTAGGGTGCTGGCCCCATATACCAGAGGTCGTGGGTTCAAACCTGGCTCCGACAAGAAACTGAAAAAAAAAAATTCTTTTTCCAAATCAAACTATATAGCAAAGGGACCAAGGAAGTTTACTGGTTATAATTAAAGTAAAATTCATGCCAAAGGATTTGGTCTTATACTGCAAGTACTTCTTAATAGTCTGTTTTGGCTTTCATTGGTTAATTTATCTTGGCAGGGTCTTTCCTCAGACAGGCTGCTCGTATTAACAGCAGCCATGGAAGAGCACGTGGACCCATGGTTCCCAAGGGAACTCTCTGGTAATTTGTACCTCCTCTCTGCTAGTGCTACTTCTAATAACAAGCATGTATTGAGTTGTCGCCGTGTGCCAAGTGGAGTTAGTTTCATATTTAGTGCGTGTGCCAAGTGGAGTTTTATATTTAGTGCTTCATGTTGTTTGTAGTATCTCATTTAATCCTCATACAAAACTTGCAAGGGAGGTGCTATGATCATCATTTTATAAATGAGCAAAAGGAAGAACGTAATTCCTCAAGTGCACACAGCGTGGGATCCAGGACAGGCACCTGTCTGCCACCTCCGTATTCTAAGCTTTAAGCCCCGTTCAGCTGCCTCTCTCAGCCTCACTTTCCTTATGTTCCAATGTAAGCGAAAGAATAACTCTCTAGTAGGTCTGGCGGCAGGAACAGATATTATGTTGGCGGGCATAGCACAGGGGCTGCTTCTAAAACTGGTCATTCAATGCCATTGCCAGTGGTGTTGCTATGACGTAACATTAGTCAGTTTCTAACAGGAAGGATTCAATATCCTTTCTTTGCACACATGTTTCCGTGATCAGAACCAAGTCCTACTCAGTCAGGAAAGGCTGGGAGAATCTCTACAGTTTCAGAGCAAGGGAATAACTCAACCAATGACTCTAGCACCCCCTATGGGACAGTTTGTAAGCCTGCCTGTGTGTGTACACTCCCCAGTGATGAGCTCCATTTGATGAGATAGTTAGATCTTTCCTTTAGAGGCGTGAGACCTGTAGGTGTAAATCTGGACCTATAGTCCAAGGTGTAATCAATGTTTTTTGCTTCTTCTCACAAAGAGAAGCTATTCCTGCTGGTACTTTTACCCGGCATTTTGTCCAGGTAACTTTCTCTGACCCTGTAGCACCGTAGGACTTTCCAAAGGCTACTGATGATCAAGAATCTCAGGGCAAAACAGCCACATCCCAAGCGTTGGGTGGAATCAATGGCCTTCACTTTAGAGGCAGTTCATTGTTTTCTTTTTGTTTTGTTTTGTTTTGTTTTTGGAGACAGATCTTATTCTGTCACCCTGCATACAGTGCAATGATTACAGCTCACAGCAACCTCAAACTCTTGGGCTCAAGCAATCCTCTTGCCTCAGCTTCCCCAGTAGCTGGGACTACAGGTACCTGCCACAATGCCCAGCTAGTTTTCCTATTTTTAGTAGAGATGGGGTCTTGCTGTTGCTCAGGCTGGTCTCAAACTCCTGAGCTCAGGCAGTCCAGCTTGCCATGGCCTCCCAGAGTGCTGGGATTACAGGCATGAATACATTAAAAACTAACCGAGACCAGTGCTGTAAAGTTGTCCCCAACCACCAGCCTTGTTAGTCTGCAGCCTATCAGGAGCCTGGCCACAGAGCTCCTCCCCGGAAATCTGTGGAAAAATTTTGTCTTCCATGAAACTTAGGAACCAGCAGGAAGTGAGCAGAGGGCAATAGAGCAAAGCAGCTTCATCTGTATTTACAGCCTCGTGCATCACTGCCTGAGCTCCACCTACCCCCTACCACTCCGCACCCTGTTTGTGGAAAAAATTGTCTTCCACGAAACTGGCTCCTGGTGCCAAACATGTTGGAGACTGCTGCTATAAAGCATCTATGCTGCTTAACTGTGATATGTAAATAGTAAAAATATACATTTATGCTATACAAATACTTTTAGACCAGGCACAAAGTATGGAATAGCCGGGATCTAAAGTCTTCCATGCACCGGGAAATGCACCAGAAAAACCAGCTTGGAATCCTCAGAGGACACCTGTCGGTTGTCACCCAATGTTTTATCACTCCATAAATTATGCACAATGATACACAAAGAGCTCCTTCTGCGGCCAGCCTTGTTACAGCCACAGTGTTTCCAAACCAGGGATCACAAGAAAAGTACTTAGTTAGTATGTTACACATTCACTTAAATACCTCCAGGCTAACATTTCCATTTTAAAGCAGTGTTTTCTCAACATAAAGACCTGGGTCTACCTGCTTCAGAATCACTCAGGTGTTTGTTAGAAATGCAAATTCCTATGCTTATCTGTTTATTTATTTGGCTCCCTCATTAGTATGCAAGCCCAGAGAGTAGAAACTGTTCTGATTACCCAGCTTTTAGAACCCTATTTGACACAAAGTAAGTGCTCAATAAATATTTGTAGAATGAATTAATTCCTGGACCTTATGATGACCTACTGAAACTTAAATCTCTGAGAATGGCACCAAGGAATCTGCACTTTAAACAGGTACACTAATTTTTAAGAACCAGTGTTCTAAAGTGATTCAGCCAATTCTATCAGCAAAAGGTAAAGGATTTTGTCCTAAGAGTTCTCCATATTTTCTGTCTGGTCAGACTGAAAGTAAAGCAAACATATTAATATCCTTGGGTTAAACGTTTCCCTTGGGTTGTATTCCTCCAACAAATGTATTTATCCACCATCTGCTGTATGTCAGGCTCTGGGTTCCTAAGTGGACAAAACAAATACAGGCTTGGATCAGAGCCACACCCATCTCCTTCCACTCTGCCAGAAGGGAACACTCAGAGGTGGTTATTTGACAAGCCTGCACCTTCCTCCTACCCAGAGCTCGCTGATAAGAGAATGAAACCGAATATATGTTCATTGTTGTTTTCCTGGCAGGCTTGGCTGACACCTCTGATTCACAAAAGCTGTGCATTTATCTTATTTTAAAGGAATCCAATATGTTTGATCCTTGGAGTTCATTCTGGAAGGCCGGCCTTTTCTTTTCAGTTATGACCCCAGCTTTTACCAGCATTCGATCTCGGGCAGCTGTCTCATCTCTCAGCCTGTTACCTTATTTGAAAAATGAGATGGTTCAGCTAAAATCAGGTCTCGTGCCCCTTCTAACTCTAATGTACCCTAGTCTGTAACTTCACAGAGACATCTTACTGCCGTATACTTAACAAAATGCACTGATATGAGATGAACAAACAGTGATTGTCAAGCTAGTCTCTCCAAAATTCTCCAAGGCAAAGGGGTTTTGTTTGTGATCAACTTAGTTAAAATGCAAGACTCGCAAAACAATTTCTAAGAATTCTATCTCTCATTTTACGTGTTTACCTACAAAAATACGAGGGTGATTTTAATGCACTTAAAACTTTATATAAAAGGTAAATATAATCCCCCAAATTCTTCTGAAATGTGAACATTTTGTTTATAATTGGGGCACAACCTGATCTAGGAGAGGTTAAAAATCGCTGCTTTGAGGAATGTTCCAGGCAAAGCTATGAAGTGTAGGGAGAAACGTAAGTGAAATGATTTTCAGAGCTTTATTCCCCAACCACACCACCCTCCTTTCTGACCTCTCCATCTCACAGAAGTTCCCTAAGTGTGGGCTGCTCTGAATCTAAGTCCAAACCCTTTGCACCAAAGATACTCGTGATGCCCTTGTTCCATTCCAGCCTGGCAAACTAATCTCCAGGAACTGGTCCACACCATCACCCAGGTCATTGCCTCTCTTTGGGCAACAGCTTCATTTAAATCAATGATTCTCCATGCTCTGAGGTTTAATGTCTGCTTTATAAACCATTTTGTCACGCCTCCTTTATGGACTGAAATGAAAATAGTAGAAACTATAACTTACCTTTTCACTGTATAATGCTCGAATTATGTTTTAAAATAAAGAAACATTAGGCAAGTGATTTGTAATCATTTCAGTATGTAAAAACTTACGCAAGGCACCCCAGAACAGTGGTTCTCAACCTTCCTTGTGCTGTGGCCCATTAATACAGTTCCTGTGGGTCGAGACCCACAGGCTAACTGTTGCACTGGAAGCTATAATGAAATAGTCTGATGCCAGCTATTAGGGTAGAAACTTACTACCCTACCTTCATGGCAGGCTGGAGAAAGAATTCTCACACAATGATTAGGATAGAAAGATCAACCTTTATTTATTTTTCTGGGGAGAGAGAGAGAGAAAGAGGGAGGGAGGGAGGGAGGAAGGAAGGAAGGAAGGAAGGAAGGAAGGAAAGAAGGAAGCCAACCACAGCACACAGAGGAAGGAGTAAAAATGCTGAGCAGTTGAGGAAAAGCAGCTGTTTTTTTAAAGGGTAAAAATGGCTTTTTTTCTCTGCTTCAGCAGACTGATAACAGAAATAGTGGCAAAGCAGCTGCAGGCATTCTCTCTGGCCTATCTGAATCCCTGGAATCTGGCATTTGGCAAGAACTGAGGCAGCGGCCAGTAGGAGCAGGGAGTTCACACCTCTACCATCCAATCAGGGCTTTTCAAGGCTGAGAAAGCAAAGTCTGTGAGATAATGAGTTAGCGCACCGGGATTTTAAGTTAGGGCACTAGTGTTTTAAGCAAAACAGAGGGAGTAATTGTTATGAGTTTTCTCTTCAGAGGGGCCATTAGAGCTGTAAGTTTATTTCTCTCACTTTCTGTTTGATAGTTTGTGTCCCTCTGTCAGACAGGTGGTTAGTGACACCACCTCCACAGGCTGTGTATGAGAGTCACAGGGAGAGCCTCAAAGGTACCATTGCACTGTGACAAATGCCAAAATCCCAGCTGACTGTTCACCAAATGCCAACAGCATCTTCCAAGCACTTATTCTGATAATTACCTCTATCGTAAGTTGCTTTTTCAAATAGTCTTTTAAAAACCTAGATCAGTAATGCTGATGTAAAGTCTGGTCAAGTTAGCAACCTCCAAAGAGCTATTTTGGTTTAAAGATTATTTCACTGCCTCCTGAACCAGGGAACTACTCTGTCTGCCCTTTGATTTTTTTCCCAAGGTCTTGAAATAGAATGTCACAATGCATTAACAAATTTCAACAATTAAAACTAACATTTGTTGAATGCTTACCATATGTCAAGCCCTTTTAAAAACCGTTTTGCATCAATACCCTATTTAACCCTTATAATTCTATCAATAGTGTTATTTTCCAGGGATATTTGTTACAGGAGATTAAGTGACTTGACTAAGATCACACATGTAACCACACCTAGCTTCTTGTAGAGACCAATTAATTCCTCTGATTATCATAGGCGTAAGCAAAATCCTGTTAACTTTAAGGAGACATTTCAGAACGAAAAGGTGTTTCTTTCTCGAATATCTTTCTATCTTAACTGTTTGAAATTTTGAGCCCAGGATTTCTTGGCCCATTCTGTGCTTTTACACTTGGAATGTAATCAACTAGGTTTGGGCTTATTATTTTCATTCAAGTGTTTCAGACAGGATTGTTTTTTCTTCTTGGTATTTCCTCTATATGAAAAATCGCAGGCTTATCCATTTGAAGATTTGGTGTAAAACATGTTTTTCTCAATTCTTCTTTCACTGCCAAATGTCTTACTCCAAATCAGGTTTGTTTTAACCAAATTAAGAGAATTACTTCAAAAGAAGTTTCTGTGCATAGTGGAGAACTGACTTGAGAACTGGCTTAACTCATGGTGTGGTCAGGAGTCTCTAAGGTGTGCCAGGAATATAGGCATGTATTATTCAGGGAGGTCTATCTGTTTCTTCCTAGAAGCAGCTAAAGAGTTATCAACAAGATAAAGACGGGACATTACCCTCATCTGGCTGCTTACATTGTAAAGACAACAAAGTAAATTATTCAAAGCAAACATGTAATGCATTTTTTTTCTTTCAGAGGGAAAATGATCCCATCTGATCTTGAAAGAAGAATCCTTGAAGCCAAACAAAATGTAAGTTTCCGTAGAAAGCTTTATCCAACCTATATTTCTATTTCTATCCAATGAAGAATGCACTTTGGTTTTCTTTTATTAAAAAGAGGATCCAAACCTCAATCCCTGGCTCTAGTGAGAATTTAGAATTCTGTGCCCAGTTGTTATTTCTCTGCATTGTAGGCTCTGCTTTAGAAAAATGTAAATTGCTGGGTAAATATTATATACAGAGATACTGTAAGTTTCCAAAGCGATTGTCTCCCTAGTTGCTGAGGGGTGGCATTCAGCAGGCACGTCTGAAAGATCATTTTCACAAGCAGGAGTGATCAGGATCCTAATGTAGCTTGGGAGTTATAGTTTTAAGTTTATTTCAAAGGGGGCAGTTTTTCCTGGGTAGGCTTCTGTTGTGTGATTTGCTCTGTAAACTTCACAGTCTGCAGGAAGCAATTTAGAACTCTTTTCAGAAGTAACAGGTCCTGAAGACCTGCCAAAGATACCCACAAAGCTCCAGAAAGTCGTTTACATCCCTGGGTGGGTTCTCAAGCCAGAGTTTGTCTCTAGCATTCCCTGTTTAACTTTTAGCAGATAGAATCCTCAGGTTCTGGTTTAATGACACACATATGTGTTTTATTATTACCAACTCAGGGATAATTCTTTGTTTCCATATGCCCTTCTTTTTGTTGTTACAAAGTGGCAACAGGAGATTTCCCTAGTTCTGGTACAGGTGCTAGAACTGCTTGAGGCCATCACTGGGAGATTAAACTTTTGGTGCCACCTAACGACGGACTCTGTAACATCACGTCTTATAAAACAATAGGACAGCGTGCGTCCTTATGGAATGTGTGACTATGATCCTGTATGTAGCCTCTTCTGCCCCATTCTAGCACCAGCCTATTATTCAATCAGTTTTCATTTCACTAAAGCCGCAGAGACTAAAACAGCCTTAGTCTAGCTAGAAGGTCTGGCTAGAATATACAAATGTCTTCTGGGCATCCCTGCCCCCTCTGGATTCCTCATAGCCTCTTCTGCAAACCCGAATGTCTGTTCTCACAAGGCACCATGCAGAAGGGCGCTTGGGGCTCAGATTCCAGAGTGGACATTAATTCACACCAGGACCCAGGGTGTCCATAACCCTTCTGACAATTCCCAAAACACAGATGTGTGTGGTAGGGAGAGAATTTCAGGTGTTTTTCATGCAGCCTTTAAAAGCATTTCTTGCACCCCTGTTTTACATCATCGGGGGCTTTCTCATTTCTGTAGGGATTTGTCCCTTTCCTCGTGAGTGCCACAGCCGGAACCACCGTGTATGGAGCATTTGATCCCCTCTTGGCCGTCGCTGACATTTGCAAAAAGTATAAGATCTGGATGCACGTGGATGTAAGTACCCTTAGGGCCTGGCTGCTACAGCGTCCTTGCACGTTTACGTTTTTCCTATGGAGCTCACGGAATGATTTTTTTTTTTTTACTTTATCAACTTATTTTCAGAATGGTGATATTTATAGCTTTTAAAGATTTGCAGAAACAGGGTGGCACCTGTGGCTCAAGGAGTAGGATGCCAACCCCATATACCAGAGGTGGCAGGTTCAAACCCGGCCCCAGCCAAAAAAAAAAAAGATTTGCAGAAACAAATTAGCACACAACTCACACAATACACAACATGTATTGTAAGGCCACTTGTGCCTGAATGTCCCCAACAGGGTAAGGTTTTTATTACTATGAGCAGCACCGGAGCTGAGCACTTGGTCCTCAAGTACCACCTTCACCTATGGAGGGATACAGCCTACACAAAGTTACACACATGTAGATCTTCCTTCCTTATAGAATTGATCAAAAGGGTCAAAAGGGCCAGGCACAGTGACTCACGCCTGTAATCCTAGCACTCTGGGATGCCTGAGCCCAGGAGTTTGAGACCAGCCTGAGCAAGAGCAAGACCCTATTTCTACAAAAAATAGAAAAACTAGCCAAATGTGGTGATGGGAGCCTGTTGTCCCAGCTACTCAGGAGGGAGGCATGAGCATCACTTGAACTCAGGAGTTTGAAGTTGCTCCGAGCTACCACACCACGGCATTCTGATGCTACCACTCCTGGCAACATAGTGAGACTCTGTCTCAATCAATCAATCAATAAACAAACAAAAGGGTAAAAAGGCATTACATTGATATAGGAAACTCAAAGCGTAAGAAACTCAAGCTCAAGTTAGCTATTCATGTGTTTGGAGAGGAAAGTAAGTTTGACAACTTAATGGGAAATGTGGACCACCAAATATCCAATTTCTTAGCTTGGTCAGCTAGGAAGATAAATTCTATTATAGTTGACATGTTTTGACATCAGGCATAATCACACCAAAATAATGATGATGGTGGTAGGGATGGGGGGTGGTAGTGGTTCTGGCTCACCAGAACATTTTCAAATGAGAAATAGTTTTTAGAAGGACGAATTGAAAGATTTAAAATTAGATTCAGTATGACTTATAGTTTGAAGATCAGTTGCCATCTGCAAACTGTTTGTTCATGATCCATGAAGCATCGCTAATCACACCCATCACAAACTAAGTACAATGTTTGGTTCAGCTGACACCTTTCTCATGGAAAGACTTTCTCAGCAAAGGAATCCCTAAGTGGATGGACATTTTGGTGCAAGACCCTTATGTTCTTGTGGGCTGGCACTTAGAGTAGCAGGGCCTTAGATCACTTCAGCTTATTAAAGCAAGTACTCAGACAAAATTAGATCCCTTTCTTTAGAAGCAGGAAACTCCCCTGGGCTAAGTGGTGCATATTCCCATTAATTATCTTGCATAGAAGTTTCCAGCCTTCTTTTCCTTCCCTGATCTGCTGTGTGAGTTGTTCATTAGACTGCCAGACAGCCCTTCTTTTTATACATGAAGACCCCAAAGAAAGATTGAGCAACTCAGATACTTTCAGTGACCTGGTTCTCAGAAGTGGAAAACCTCTGAGCCATTGCTGGCTGACTCAGGAAGAGGATTATCTGCCTACTTTAAAAATGAGAATATTTGTGTATCCTTAAGCAACAGATACCATGGTCTTCCTTCCAGGCTTTCTACATAAATTAGTACTAGGGGATCTTTTAACCATTTGTGTTAGCTTTTCTTTGAAATGCATCAAGTTTGCCACTTATTAGCTTTAACATTAATTAAATAATTAAACAGAAAAAACTTAAAATATTATACATGTGGAAAATCAAATAATTGCTCAAAGTGTAAATGAACTGAAATTATAACAAAAAGGGAAACAGTAATTACATCCTAACAGGGTTTTCTTTTTTCTTTTTTTCTTTTTCTTTTTTTGCAGTTTTTGGCCGGGGCTGGGTTTGAACCCACCACCTCCGGCGTATGGGGCCAGCGCCCTACTCCTTTGAGCCACAGGCACTGCCTCTATTTTTTCTTTAAAATTACCCCAGAATTAATCCAAAATGACACATTAATCAAATAAGGTTGTGAAGCTGCTTCCTCCCTCTGGAATCATCCAGACTTATCAAAAGCGTTTTCCTTGCACCGTGGGAGCTGTTTAATAGATGCTTGGTCCATCTGTTCTTCTGTGAACCGTGTAGACCACCAGTTTTCTCATTCTGAGAACACGGGCTTCACTGGAACTCACAGTTGGCGTTGGGCTGGGGGCAGGTTCTTTCTCCATCTCAGACAGATTGAGGAAATATCCCCCAAGTTGGCTCCTGACACTGTATAAATATAAGATAGAGTCAGATACCACAGGGTGGCCCTCCGATTTAAACTTTGAATGCCTAGGACTGGAAGAGGGTGGCCAGCTCCCCAGTGACCCAGAAGACACCAAACTATAGAAATCTAGGCAATGAAAATTGCCACATCTTTCCCTGTATGATCTTCTTTTCCAGGCGGCTTGGGGCGGGGGATTACTGATGTCCCGAAAACACAAGTGGAAAGTGAGCGGCGTGGAGAGGTAGGTGCCTTTTTTGTTGTTAACAACTTAAAGTGCTGAAAGCTGGAGGTGAAAAGCAAATGACACTCAATTTCCAGGAACTGTCGGAATCCAGAGGAGCCCAGTCTTTTCAGTGCTTGTATACCTTATCGGGTGTAGCATTACACTCACGACTATTGTGTGTAAACAAGCAAAAAATCAAATCCCACGTCAAGTGACCCGGCTAGATTGTCTCTTAGACATAGTGATTCCTACCAGGGGCATATTCCTGGGAACTCTGAACCAGCTCAGAGTTGTTCAAAACCTGTAGATGGTTCATACTTTTCTAGGGAAAATATTTATAGCTTTTATGTTCCATAAAAGAATAATATCCACCACTCAAAAAAAAATTTTTTTTGGCAAGGCAAAAAACAATACCTTATAATTTATCAGCATTGAAAGTTTGCAGTTGGGGTTTAATATGTCCAGTTCACATGGAGTGAAACAGACTCGTGTTCACATCATCTCACGGTTTAATTCCCCTAACCTTTTCCTCTGCACAGCACCTTTTATTTAGAGCCTCTGCTACTGCAGAGACCACGAAGAAAAGCTGCAAAACGCAAAGGAGGTTCTACCTGATTAGCATAAGGGGTCTTGGAGTCCACAGGGGAGGATAAAGCACAAAATGCAAAATACAGTCTCAGACTTTGGTGCTGGGCCACACGAAAAGGGAACCCAGATCTACCAGCTGACAGCACAGCAGGTCAGCTATGGGGGTGAGCTCTGACAGTCCAGGCGACTAAGAAAGCGTGAATTCAGCAGAGGCTGCCAAAGAGCTTCATGGCAGCTCTGCCCCTAGATATCATGGCACAGTTTCTGCTCCAGGCCCAGGATGGTAGAGCCTGGGAGCAACTGTCAGCACTAAGCAAGCAAGCAGTGTGCAGGTGCTGTGTGACTCCGGCCTGCTCACACTCAGAGGGCCCATGAATGTGGATGGGGGTTTACTGGGATGGCGTCCAGGGTGCTCTGCCAAATTGGCCGAAAGAAAGCTAAGGACAATTTAGGATGGACTAGCTGAGGCCCACATCAGGATGATTGTCACTGAATCTGCTGGCCAGGGTCAGGGTCTGGCCAGTTGGGTCTGGCTTGGGCACAGCTGGATTAAGGACATGGAGACCCTCCCACACTCTGACCGCAAGTGCCACTTAAGTGTGGGAGGATGAAGGCAGGCTGTCCCCTCCCACAGTCAGCCAGTTCCAGGCTTCTGCTGCTTGTGCCCTGGAGCTTCTCCCAGCCCTAATCCCTTCCCATCATGAAGATCTATATGGAATCAAAAACTTACGGAAGAGGCAGTGAACTCAACAGAGAAAGACCACAAAAAAAAAGAGAGAGAAGCGTGGATGCCATCTGCTCAGATGATCAGAATAAGAACTCAATTCATGTGTTTTCAAGAGATGTGGTCTAGATAGAGCCCCTCCTGTTCTCTGGGTTTCTTTCTGACTAGCACAAAAAGGATCTCTTATTCTACATTTGATGTCACACGTTGACTGTAAGTGCTGAAAACCCGGGAACATCGTCTCCTTGCAAGCTCACTAAATTACCTACTCGGAACCTTAGGAGAATAAACACCCACACGCTTTTGCACTGGATACTGTTATTTGAGAGCAAAGCTTAGAATGTTCATAGCAGAACAAGAAGTCCTCTCTTGGCACCGTGATTCTCGAAATTGTGTTGTAAAGAAATCTTTCAAATAGAATAGCCAGATATGAAGTCCTAAAAATGAGAGGGCTGCTGGCGTCCTCCTTTGGAGGGGAACCCTCTTGGCCTCTCACTTTCCCTGAGATCCCCCATCCTGCTGACTTACCATCAACTCTTACTCACCTTCTTTCGTGAAAAGGTTGTAGGACCAGGGGAAAGGGCTGAGACATAACATTCATGGACACACATTTAGGAAAGAAATTTGTCTCACTTGGAGGGGGGGAATGACATTTTTCCAAGCATCACAAACCAAAGTGAGGGGATGAAGGGTAGAAAATTACATGTGGGGTACAGTGTACACTATTCGGGTGATAGGAATACTAATAGCCCAGACTTAACCACCTTATAACATATGCGTGCAGTGGAATTCAACGTGTACCCTTTATTTTTTTTAACTTGTACCCTCTAAATCTATTAAATTATTTTTCAATTTCAAATAAAGAAATAAAACATAGTCATAGTCTCTAACTGCAAAATTAATTAATATTATTAAAAGTGGAGGAAATCCTCAGACATTTCTCGTCCTCAGATTCAGAGGTTCCTCAGTGGTCACAGAGGGGCCTGAATGCCATTCTCACAGCAAAATAGTTCAAGCATCAGGAGCCCTGTCCAGCATCCCCTCTAAGAACCAATCCACAGCTGTCCGAAAACAGCTGTCTTCCTGCTAGGAATGGCAAAGCTTTTAGCTGGACACGGTGGCGCACACCTATGAAAGTAGTTCCAGCTACTCTGCAGGCAGAAGCAGGGGAATCACTTGATCCCAGGAGTTCAAGGTTGCAGTGAGCTATGATCGTGCCAGTGCACCCAAGCCTGGGTGACAGAGCAAGACCTTGTCTCAAAAAAACAGACAAACGAACAAAGATGGTGACACTGAGAGGGCAGCAGGAGCCCTGGCACTCCAAAACACGCCTCCTGCATTCAACACAGACCCCGTGCTCGCAGGCTACCATGTTCCTGTAATAGCCCGTTACTGTGTCCACTCTCCAGGCTGTAAGACCCAGCCGAAGGTTCTGGGGCAGTTTCTGCTGCTTCGCCAGTTGGCCTCCCTCCCACCCTGAGAGCCAAGGGTTCAGAATTCATTCTGAGGTTTCTGAATTTCTGTCATACGCAAATCACACATGAGGCACAAATTTCAAGGTACAGGAAGTAAAGGCTGGGGAGACGGACAAGTGGGCTCATTGGAGAGCGCAGAGAAAGGAATGGTTCGTTCTGAGCAGCACTGTTACGAGAAGCTTTCGCCAAGGGCGTCAGTGTCAGAGCTGAGTGACAACAGATGCGGGTGCTTCATGAAGCAAAGACACAGAAGGGGTTTCAGGCTGAAGAGCAGAGACACAGACGTTTGAAAGTGTGCGGAGCCTCACAGGACTTCGGAGGTGGCTGAGATGGATCATGGCACTGGCAGCTGGTGGAAGAGGCAGAATTCCTGTCCGGGGAGTCTCTGCCAGGGGGCCCGCCTGGAAAGCCAGGTGAGAATTACCTGGGATGCTGTCCCCACTTCAGCTGGGAACACTGCTGTGTGAGCCACTGTGTGGGTGGAGAACATTCTATTTCTCGAGACAGGGACAAAAAAAGACGGAAAACCTCTGTGTTGGGAGCCACAGCAGGGTTTCGAGCAGAGGAGAGATAGCTCCTTGCCTGTGGTTTGGAATAGCTCTGCATTAGAGAGAAGAAGGGAGCCGGGACTGACCAGAAGCTATGAAGCTATCAGGACCCCAGATGTGGGGGGGAGAGAGACTGAGGGTGTGACAGGGACTGTAGCAGCAGTGAGCCAGGAGGGCCGAGACAGGCCCCCAAGGGGTGGTGGCAGGAGAGGGGGAAGGATGGAATAAAAACAATTCCATCACTGAGACTTGGGGGGCTGGATGCCCAGAAGGAAACCGATGCTGGGACACAGAAGATAGAAGAGAAAGAATAAATCTAAGGGGATGAGTGGTGGCAGGTTCATCAGTTCCTTGGAATCTGTGCAAATAAGGGCCCGAGGATGTCTTAAAACAGCCCTGGGGGAATCAGTTCTCTCCAACTCAGCTGAATCAGTTCTCTCCAACTCAGCCACATGACTGAGTCCCACGGCAAAGCATTTCGAAATCCACAAAAGCAAGGTCATGTCATCAAATCGATCTGCATGGCTTTTTGCTGTCTTTATGAGACATCTGAATGCCTCCGAGAGACAGGACAGAGGGCTTAGTGGCAGGTAGCTGTGCGTCTTGACAGCTTCTCTTCTTAACAGATGAATAGGCCGCTGCACCAAAATAAGCACCCACAGTCACAGAAAGCGAGGACAGCTGCTTTCCTCTCCCATCAGACGTCCTTACTGACAAAACTACACTCATCAGAATTGGATGTCTAGCTATAGAATATTACAGAACGTACAGAATGGTGGCGTGTATGTGCCCAAGGTCACAAAGCTCATAAATGAGAGACAACTTCATTTATTCCTCACTGTGTGTTAGGCACAGTTTTAAACACTTTACTCCAACTATTTACGGTTATTCTCCTCTTACATATGAAGCCATCTGGGCACAGAGAGGTTGAGTAGCTTTTTCAAGGTCACACAGCTAGGAAATGGTGGAACCTCAGTGCAAAACCTTATTTTCTTACTCCCAAGTCTTTCTCCCTCAACCATAATGATCTGTTTGGCTCAAGCCTAGGCTTCTTCCCTTCAGGGTCATTTTACAGAGCAAGGAAATATTTTCTCGGAAGGAACTTTTCAATACGACAGTTAGGTTAATATTCATTTGGTCATTTAGTCCTCTGTCCAGGGTGTCATAATCTGGCCCTGTACTGCCTTTGCTTCTGATTCAACAATTCTAATCTTAAATGTATATATCAGCCAGTGTCAGAGCCAAAGAAATACCAGCAGATGAGCTGGACTATTTGCTGGCTCAGGTAACATCCCCAGGCCAGTAAGCATCCTCTGACAGGCTGGCCAACTTCAGCCATTCCTCAAATGGATGGACAGGATCTTTCCTGGCTTCTGATTTCTTCCCAAGGTTTGGGATGAGCTGGAGTGGGGTCAGCTGTCCCCACACTCCAGAGGCAGCAGCCACGGTTCATTCTGCCACTTTACTTTCTCCATGGTCCTGTCCGTACCACGGTCACACCCGTGACCCTCAACCTAAAGGAGCCGTCAGTCTCTCGGAAGACAGGCTCAGGGACTCAAGGTGCCTAATAAATAAGTAAGTGACACAAGTGGTGGGATTCGTGCTGGGAGCAGCTGCTTTTCCTGGGGACTGGAGGAGGAGCACAGAGGAGTGAGGAAGAGAAGTTGAAGCACAGTGAACGGGACTGCGGAGGTGCCGCTGAAAGGCTTGGGGGCCTTGAAGAGTAATCGTGACTCAGCCACGTGACGCCAAGGGAGATGACATTCCAGGAACAAGAGAACAGAATTCTCTGAGAACAAAACAAATAATCTGGTGTGATGAAAAAGGATAAAGAAAAGCAAAGTGAAGAGATGTAAGACTCAGCGTGGCTGGGGCTGGTGGTTCTGGGGAGGGCGCCTCAGGGCCATACCACAAGGTCCAGAATCTGGGCTGGAGGCAAAAGGTGCTTCAACTGTTGGGAAGGGGAGAGGGTTCTAAACAGAGCCAGAAGATACTTCTGGTGCCAGGTGGCAGATGAAATGGAGACCAAGAGTCAGTTAAGACAAAACTGCTGTGTCCAGAGGAATAATAATTATTATTAAAGGAATCCGAAGTAGGACTGTGGTTCAGACTTTTCAAATAACATAAATCCCTGAGCTGGGAGTCTCTGCTGTGTAAGCCACTGTCCCCAAAGAGGGAGTGTTACATGTCTCAGATTGAGGGGGGGACCCAAAAGGAGTGGAACCCTCTGCCCATGGGCCCCCCTGGCACATCTCTAACTCTAGATCAGAGACAAGATGGAAGCAGGGCACTAGCTAGAACGTACTACAAAAAGACACATTAGCTAGGCACAGTGGCTCACATCTGTAATCCCAGCAGCCTGGGAGGCCGAGGCAAGTGGATTGCCTGAGCTCACAGGTTCAAGACCAGCCTGACCCAGAGCTAGACCTTGTCTCTAAAAATAGCCAGGCATTGTGGCAGGTGCCTGTAGTCCCAGCTACTTGGGAGGCTGAGGCAAGCGGATTGCTTGAACCCAAGAGTTTGAGGTTGCTGTGAGCTATGATGCCACAGTACTCCATAGAGAGCTACAAAATGAGACTCTGTCTCAAAAAAAAAAAAAGAAAAGAAAAAATAAAAGACACATTAGAGAAATGTGGTCATCAATTAAATAGGAAGGAGAAATGGAGTTGAGAGAAGAACAAAATTCAGCCGTGGACTGAGCTTGCTCTCTGAGCTCCAGGCCACTGTGATGGCAGGGAAAATTAAGGGGGGGAGGTCAGGAGGCTGCTGCCTTGACCTGCCAGGAGCTCTGATCCTCAGCGCCAAAGGCAGGGGACCCTGGATAGAGTGATCCTGGTCACTCAGCTGGGCTCTTCTGAGGCCACCCTGGAGGCAGAAACGCAACTAGCTATGCTTCTGCTGGAGCTCAGGGACAACAAACACGTGGAGACCTGCACCCGCACCTACTGTGTCTGTGTGCAAAGAAAAGTAGCATGTTTAAGATTCTACTTTTTGTTTTATAAAATTAGTGTCATCCTAAAGAAACAGAAGCTCTGCTGCCCATGTTCTCCACCTGTCAAGGAGTGTCATTCTCTTACTTGATTTGTGTATTTCAGGGCCAACTCTGTGACGTGGAACCCACACAAGATGATGGGGGTCCCTCTGCAGTGCTCTGCTCTCCTGGTTAGAGAAGAGGTAAGTCCTCACTGACTCTGCACCCCAGCTATCAGTGGGGCTTCAGTGTCATACAGTTGACTTTTCTCTTTAAACAGCAAGATCCTCAGGTCTTTTCTACAGTGGCTCATGTTCCCCAGAGAGGAGCCTTCTAAACTCCTGTCTAGAGGATAAAAGTATGGTGCCTAAAAAGGGGAAAAGACAGGAGATCTCAACTTTCAGAATATAAACGTGGACCTATGACCTCAGAAAGGGGGATGAAGGAAAGGACAAAGCATGTTTAATGTTGGGAGAAGTGGAAAAAGGAAAAGAAATGTAAAGGACGGAGAGTGGGATAGGAGCCTTCATAGTTTAAAGGACTCTTGAGTGGAAGAGATTCATTTTTTTCCTTAAGGCTTTTGGGTGGTAGGGGTTTAGCAACGCTGAGTAGGACCAAGTTGATGGCAAAAATCAAAACATACTATGGGCTCAGCACCCATGGCTTAGTGGTTAGGGCACCAGTCGCATACACTGGGGCTGGTGGGTTCAAACCCAGTCGGGCCAGCTAAACAACAATGACAACTGCAACAAAAAATAGCTCAGTGTTGTGGCAGGCACCTGTAGTCCCAGCTACTCGGAAGACTGAGGCAAGAGAATCACTTAAGAGTTGGAGGTTGCTGTGAGCTGTGACACTACAGCACTCTACATAGTGAGACTCCGTCTCAAAAAAAAAAAAAAACTATGATCTTAGGTCTGACATGGGTTCAATAAAAAGAATGGTTTTCTAAAAATTAAGCTGTCCTATGGTAGGAAAAAAGTACTCATGAGAAGTGAATAAATAGAGATTAGACAGCCACTTATTAAGAAGATAGGGAGTATTCCTTTATTGAGTGGGAAAACAGTAAATGAGCTTTCAATACCCTGAACCCAAGAGTTTATGATGCTCTGGCAGCATTTCTTTTATTGGGGTCTGAGGAATCATACTGTTTTATAAGATGGTAATAAGTGTTCTGGGATATGACAGTTCTTAGTATTAAAAGGGTAAGGACCTACTGAATTAGAAGTTAAAACAAGTTTCATTATTTCAGGGCTTACTGGAGCCTTTAATATACTCATATGCATTGCAGTATCTAAAAAGAAGGTACAGGTTTCTAAATTGAAGCATGAGAATCTCTTTCTGTACAGCAACTATTAACACGTTTTATCTCAGGATATTATCTCACCAAGGCCTTCTGTGTGAAAAACAGCATCACATTTTTACTTGTCCTTTGGGAAATAGTTAAACTAGTGCTGTCCCAACTTTTTAGAGGTCATGTGTTTTGAGTTGCTTTTTCTCTCCTAATTAGAATTTAGTCTGTTCCATTCTGTACTCTCTGAGGTGGTTGCCCTTAGTCCTGATGGGAGATTGATGGCATCCATTTGTGAACTTGGATGGCCAGGGGGAAGAATAATACAAAGTCTCTGTGACCAGGAGATCAAATGGGAGGCACTTGTTGCAATGTTCACATCTTATGGGTCTTCAAGTGAATTTTCTTTTTCAAGTTCATTGTCTATCTACTGCTCTAATATAAATGTGCTGTAATGGATTTTCTTAATCTCAGAAATAACTTAATAGATTCCTACATACGAAGCATAATCTCCAAGGTAGAGTCCAGTTCTGTTGCTTACCATCTGGGCACTCTGTCTGTCAAAACTTAGTTGAAATTGTAGCTTCATTGCCACTGTGTTCTCATTTGGATGATTTTCAAAGAGTGCTCTCACTTCAAACTTCAACTAAGTGATCACATTTTAGTCTTTTCTTGGCTGCCATCACGAGAGAAACAAAAACCAAATGCCAAAGCTCTTGGAAAATCACAATCATACAGTAGATAACAAAAGAGTCAAAGGCTCCCCAGCGGTTTGTGACAAACTGAAACGTGGTGGGATTTCTGATGAGGAGACTGGGGATCCTATTTTAGTCAGACAGCATGATTCATTCACTGTTCTTTAGAACGGTTCAATCACTTTGCCTCCCATTTCCATGGTGAGGTTATGGTGCGAGGGCAAAACAATGGGCATGGACAACAAAACTTTCCACTGTTCCTACCACAAGGGACAGAGTAAGAAAATGCAGAACCAAAGCTCTGACCACTCTTGAGAGAAGAACGTGACATTAGAAAGACTGGTTATTTAAATGCATCTCAGATTTGCAATGTCTTTTTTTAGATTTCAACATAGAAAAAGAATAGCAAGGGATTGTCTTACAAGCTATGATTTCCAAAGACGGCTCAAACTAACAGTTGAATAAGAAAGCCTTTAAATTAGATATGAATGAAAATGCTAGAAGAACCAGCCTAATGATATCTTACAGAACCAAAGAGTTCCCAAAATATTTAAATGACAACAAAACCAGAATATCAGGATATTCTGCCAAAGAAAGAACATCATACTCTGATTTTGACTTTTAATTTATTGATTGAATTTTTTATGAATGTTTTCTCTTAAAAGGGAGAGTAAGTATGAGTATGTCCCTGTGAACCACTGTGACATTTGTCCAGAGCTGATCTATCACAACCGCTGAGCACTCTTGTCCAGAACTGTCACTCCTGTCCACCTTTTTATGTCATTTGATTCTGACCATTTTCTTTCTCAAAGATATACAATCCCTTTTTCTTAATAATTCCCACCACAATATAATTCTAATGAATAGCCATTAAGAGTTTCCTAAATCTTCTCTTCTGCCTTTTAGGGACTGATGCAGAATTGCAACCAAATGCATGCCTCCTACCTCTTTCAGCAAGATAAACATTATGACCTGTCCTACGACACCGGAGACAAGGCTTTACAGTGTGGACGCCACGTCGACGTTTTTAAATTATGGCTGATGTGGAGGGCAAAGGTGAGCTTGTATAAAACAGCAGAATGTCAACTAAGAAGAAACTTTTTCTGGTGACACCTATTAGAACATGTTGAAAAATGATCTCCAAATTGAAAATTACCTACCCGAGATTGTTTCTTTCTTCTGTATCTAAATACCCACATTCTACACGGGCAAGAATCTAATCAAATCCATTGTTTGCTTTTGTTCCTTTGAGGCTAAGCTGCTTCTGAGGCTCACTCATGCAGAAAACACATCCATTTTGCTTTATATGGCAAAACACCTCGACTTATAGTAGGCGGTAGTTGTCATTGTTGGGTTTTTTATCCCCTGACTCTTGGGTTGCTATGCCCAGTGATTGATCACCCAGGTAGGTTAATGCAATCTGAAAGGAGATGTTTAGAGAATAAAAAGGGAAAGAAAAAGTCCACCGTGATAGCTTATTTTGGACATTGCAATAGACAACCTCTGTCTAGGTTTTTATAAAAACTCCAGCAGTACGTACTCACCTGCTTCTGTTGGGTTTCTCTGATTACCTCAGAATTGAACTGTATGTGATCATTCTTCGCACGGCAAGGTAAGCTCTGTAATCACTGGTGTGCAGCCCTGGCTGGACCTACTTGTAGCCTTCCAAGGGCATCCAGTTATGTCTAAACATGGGCAGGCTGGAAAGGTCAAAGATTTGAGTTCTAATCTTGACCAGATTTCTCATTTAAAGGTCACAAATGAGTGACTTCATTTATCTCCCACTGAAGGCAAATCTTCCTTTCCAGCCCTGGCCTGACTTGGGAGCAGAATACACAGGGCAGGGAGGGGTTCTGGCCTTTCAGGCTTTGCCCCATCCCTCTTGGGGGTCTGTCCCTGCCCAGGCCAGGGCTTGTCATGTCTTCAAGACTGCAGCCAAAGAGCATGGGGCAGAGGGGCAATGACCACGCTCATTGCCGTGGTCAGGATGGAAATTATATGCCTGGGTGACTGGTGGCTGTGTGACTTCAGCATTCTGGCCTTGGTTTCCCCTGCCTTGTAGAGGGGCCAGTCATGTCTACTGTAGAAACCCAAAGGCAAAGCACATTCCAGGGAAACCTACAAAGAAAAATCAATAGGGAGAGAGTTAAGGGGTCAGCCTAAACCACACACAGAGCGAGGCCCCCTAAAAGAAAAGATGTTTCTTGGGGAATAAAGCACTGCAGTGGGGATACACTTAGTATGCTAGGAAACATGTGCATATTCGGGAATGCAAAAGAAGACAAAAGTTATTAAAGAAAAAATAATGGGGAGGATTGCAGGATTGTTTTGAAATAATTATCCTTGGCTACTGACATGAATGACGAGGAGGACACCAGTCCAAGGTTGGACAGGTCATTGCTGGGCAGACGTCCTTACAGAAGTGTCCTTTGTGTAAGGTGGTGATGGAGTTTGGGCAAGCCTGTGGTTTTGCAGCCTTTGTGACTGTGTTTGCTGTCAGGCATACCGGCATGAAAGCCCTCTCTTCGTGGCCTTTCCTGGCTCTATCTGGGGGTTTTCTTGGCATTAGTGACTCCATTTTGGTACTGACAACTTTCACAAGTGGAAGCTGATGTGCCCTGAACTCCTGTATTGGAGTTGGTGCCTATAGTCCTACGTACACCAGAGATTGAGGCAGAAGGATCACTTGAGCCCAGGAGTTTGAGGTTGCTGTGAGCTATGACACCACAGCACTCTAGCCTGGGCAACAGAGTGAGACTCTGTCTTAAAAAAAGAAAGACAAAAGGAGGCCCTTCCACCCTTACACTACCCTTACCAGGCCACACGGCAGAGCCTCTTTGCAAGTAGCCTGATACTTAGCAACACTTAAGGAAAACTCAGTTGGGGGAAATACTGAAAATCCCTTTACAGATCAATAAAGGGATGCAAGGCAAAAACTGGGTACAGGCCTAAGACTCTATGAAGGCACAGGCTTAGCTAAAAATAATGATAATAAGTCATCAGTGTCTGCCTTGTTCACGTCTCTATAATTGTTGCTCTGAAGTCACACAGCTAGTGGTCACAAAGATTCGTCACTTTCTCCATAGATAACATCACCTTTTCCAAACCTAGTGGTAGTTTTCCAAAGCCAGTAGCAGTGGCTCATGCCTCTAATCCTAGAAGTTGGGGAGACTGAGGTGGGTGGACTGCTTGAGCTCAGGAGTTCAAGACCAGCCTGAGCAAGAATGAGACCCTGTCTCTACTAAAGAGAAGAACTAGCCAGGTGTTGTGGTGGGAGCTTGTAGTCCCAGCTACTCAGGAGGCTGAGGCAGAAGGATCACTTGAACCCAGGGGTTTGAGGTTGCTGTAAGCTAGGATGACACCATGGCACTCTACCCAGGGTGACAGAGTGAGACTCTGTCTCAAAAAATAAAAAAAGATATCTGAGGTATCTTCTAGGTCCCACATTCCAGTGAATTGGCTGGCCCACCCACTGGCAACCCAGGCCAACAATTGACTCAACTGGAATTGTGACCCCAACTGTGCCAACTCAACACAAGAGGATTGTTTAATTCTTTGCCTGCCAAAGTATTTTGAAAAACTCTGTCTCCCAAATTCTCTGGGAGGCAGATTTGAGAAATTCCTCCTGTCTCCCTGCTCAGTGCTCTGTGTAACTAATTAAACCCTTCCTCTGCTGCTAACACCTACTGCCTCTGTGTGCTGCCTTCCCCTTGAGCAGCGGCTTTGAACTTGGTTGGATGGTGACAATACGACCAAAGAGGCTTCCCTGAAACCATCTATGAGTTATTTCTGCATTAAGCAAGATCTTTTTTCTATTTAACTTGCCTCTTTTTTTCCCAGAATGGATTTAAAGAAGATTCCATAAAATACTTGCAGATTACATTGTTTCATTCCCAAGCCTTCTCGTTTTCTTGTTAGCCACATACCCCATCCCCACTGTTTAAGGCAATTCCGTTTACTGTACAACATTTTATAAACAATGGCATGTGGAATTCATCAATGTTCCTACACATCTATAAAGATGGATGTCCATCTTTATATGGACCCACGATGCCCAGCTAGTTTTTCTATTTTTGGTAGAGATGGGGTCTAGCTCTTGCTCAGGCTGTTCTCGAGGGATTCTCCTGCCTCAGCCTTTCTTCCTCTTTTAAAAGATGGGAGCCTGCTCCCCAACACCCAGCATGACTCATTCTGTTGGCAGTGACACTGTCATTTGGTAGAAAGGGAGGGGAAGAAAAGGGAAGGGAATGGAAGGGAACAGAAGGGAAGAAGGAAAGGAAAAAGAAAAGGAAGGCATCAAGAATATAAATTATTTGTGCACTCCCAAGCTATTTTGGAATATGAGCTGGTTTTTCATTTCATCAATTGATGAGAATGACAAAATGATAAATCTATAAATCCAAGGCAGTAAGTTGAGGAAACCTCCATCTTTACATATGGCGCAAGTTGCCTCTGACTTTCAGCATCATTCTCTTCATCTCTTCCTCCTGTCATGCTTTTTTTTTTACATTGTAATTTTTTTTATTAAATCATAGTTGTGCACATTAATACTATCATGGGGTACAGTGTGTTGTTTCCATGTACAATTTGAAACATTCTCATCCAATTGGCCAACATAGCCTTCATGTCATTCTCATAGTCATTGTGTTAAGACATTTGTACTCCACATTTAAAGAGATTCACATGTACCCTTATAGGATAGATCATAGGCGTGATCCCAACATTACCCGTCCCTTCACCCATCCTCCCCCCTCCCCTCCCCTCTCCCTCCCCTTTCCCTGTGTTCTTGGGCTTAACTTGGGTTATAGCTTTCCTATGATAGCTAACCATCAGTTTCATAGTAGGGTTGAGTACATTGGATACTTTTTAATTATCCTCTTAATAAAAGCACAACAGTGGGCTGATGAGTAAAATGTCTAATAAAACTGAATACACATTTTCCTCATCAGCCCACTGTCATGCTTTTATTAAGAGGATGATCATTATCTGTGTTTGCACAGAAATGTTTCTCATGGTTCATCAGTTCCTACTGCTCTTTCTTTACCTGAAGCATCTCCTCCAGCTCCATGCAGCCCTTTGGTTCTTAGAGAAATAACTTGCAGGACATCAGGTGTAACTCCAACAGCAGGACCAGACAAAGTCTAAAGTAAGGGCAGGAGATCTGGTTCTTAAAGCACTGAAATAAAAGCACAGGGAGAGAGAACGAAAGGAGGAAAGAGAAAAATCACTGCGGCAGCATCACTCACAAGAACGTGTCCTTCAGTCCCTTACATAAAACCTCAAGTATCTAGACATCTAAATGGCCAGAAACTTCCATTTGGTTTCCAACCTGAAGCTGGATTTTTTTCTTTTCTTTTTTTTTTTTTTTTTTGCAAAATGAAATGATAATAGTTATCAAAGTAATAAGCTCAGTCCTGTAATCTAGATCAAAGGTAAGGATAATTATACCCGCACATCAAAAACTCACAGGAAGCCTCTGTTCTCAGAGGTGCCTGGAGAATGTGATTTTCTTGCCTCTTCCCCACCTTTTCTCCCAAGGTAAACCCCATGAGACATAGTAACCTAAGTGTAAATAAATCACTATTCTTCAAACTCATCTGTTCATGACTATGAAGCTATGGACGAATGACGGCCATAGTAAGTCTAAAACAAACTGATTATGTAAAAAGTGAGACTCTTGCTTTGAGGTGCTGAGAGGCCATTCTAGAAGGGGATAAACTATGCAAGTTTCATCAGCAAAGACACCATGCCTGCCCTCGACCCTCTTCTTACACAGTAGACCTTTCATTTCATCTGCATTTTATTATGGAATCCTAAGACTTCACTATTATTTTCCACTTTGACAGGTTGCAACAGTGGCTAAAACTCAACAACTGACTAAAAGAAATAACCTTAAGATTACTCTCCCTTTTTGGCTGGGGCTGGGCTTGAACCCACCACCTCTGGCATATGGGGCCATCACCCTACTCCTTGAGCCACAGGCCCTGCCCAGTTACTCTTCCTTTTTTTAAGCCTGCAAGGATGCTTAATATGTGACAACAGAGTTCATAGTAAATCCCTGTTTTTATACGTGGTTACACGAATTGGCAGGTTTCCTTGTGGTTTTCTGTCATTGGCTCTGCAATTAAAAATGGATAATAGGCTCGGCGCCTGTGGTTCAAGCGGCTAAGGCGTCAGCCACATACACCTAAGGTGGCGGGTTCGAATCCCCAGCCCGGACCCGCCAAACAACAATGACGGCTGCAACCAAAAAATGGCCAGGCATTGTGGCGGGTGCCTGTAGTCCCAGCTACTTGGGAGGCTGAGGCAGGAGACTCGCTTGAGCCCAGGAGTTGGAGGTTGCTG